>JAPMUY010002119.1:0-20527 GCA_026901105.3 Galaxias olidus | reverse complement strand
CTTTGAGCCTCATTGGGTACACCTATCATAACCCCAACTATGAGGGTGACACCAAATATGAGAATGAGTTTATTAAACGATTCAAGTTGACAAGAGAAGGCTTTCAGAAAGGAGCTCTGATCATCTCCACGGTGAATTCTTCAGACTCGGCTGTGTATTTCTGTGCTGCCATACACAGTGATGTGGTTTAATACAGCTCCCTCACTCCAAACCTGGTGACACACAAGTAAGGCAGCTGCTGTGCAATCATTAGGTTTATCTTTTCATGCTAACCTGTTTACACTGGGTTTTGTTAACACAATACGTTTTATAAAATGTTGCATGTCCAAGCATTATGTATTGCTCAACCACATTTTCCCTAATGTTATTTCAAAATATGACCAATAAATCTGTCGATCCAGATTGATACTTTTCATCCAGTTTTTGTTCCGTCTTCTTCCTACAAGTACAAGGCCAACAGTTCCACTCGATCTTAGCAACATAGTTTATTATAGTCGGTCAGCAGTACAGTATTGCAAAAAAAATAACTGCAGAATACAGATGTTTTATTCTTCCATACCACGTAGGCCTATGTCTTTCTATCTTTCACCAAATTGATAGTGACCTGACGACTGGTTTCCTTTTGTGATTAACAGGTTTAGAATCATTTAGCTGAGGACGACTTTGTCACTAACATGCCCCACAGTCTTCTTTCTCGTCAGGTAAGTGCTCAAAGTATTTTTAAAAATATTCATTAAAGTAATTTCTGTAAAAGAAAAAAAAAGATTGAGATGCTTTCTGTCAAACATATTGCCCTACCAAAGGTCAAATCTAAAATGTGTATGACCAATATAACTGGATAAAATTTCAGGTCCCATAGGTTTGTGCTTCTGACTAGTCATTCAGCTCAGAGACCCCGTTTTTTGCCAGCTAGGATCCAATGTGACCCTGCAGTGCCGCATGATGACCCAAGGACAAAGCATGAGTAGCCACTACATGCTGTGCTATAGGCATCAAGCCTACTATGGAGCATTCATCGAGTAGCTCACCATGGAGTTCGAGGAGCCCAATGGACGCTTTCAGTCAATGTTAGTGTCACCAAATATAGGTAGGTATAGAACCAACTACGCCACTTGGTGAGATAAGGCCCAGAAAGAAACCTCCAGATTCGTTGCAGCTTGAGTTTTCACAAGAAAACAAGGAAGGATTGAAAACAATCAAGGTTTTTTATTTTGATAAAAATTTGGTTGATCCAAACACTGAGGGGGGCACGAAGTTCCCCAAATAGACTGGTATTGGAATGAGTTTCATAAAAATAAAACAACAGTCACTGATAAAACAATCACTCCTCAGGAAAATGTTATAATAAAAAAATAGGAAAAATAAAGACCCACCCTGCCCCAGAGTTTGTTTTTTTATACAGTCTTTTGTTTGGTTTAGATGATTTTGGTTTTTTATCCACTTCAAGCCTTCCACGGTTTAATATTCCAAGATTTCCAAGTTCTCACTTTGTTCTGCTTGACCGATATCCAATCGCCCTCCCCAAGTCCGTTAGGGGTTTGCTCAGTCTGTGCTTCCTACAGTAGTTGAGAAAACATTAGTCCGCCGCGATCTCTCCTCTTTTCAGCCGCCGTCTCCCGTGCCCTCTGTCGTTCCAAAACGTTTTCCCACTTTCTCCCACGACCACACCCTCATATACTGCCTAACCCACAAGTGACACTAATCAGGAGAGTTCCCAATTTGTGTGAGGTGTCTTCCTCGTTACAATCAATTGTGGTTGCTATCTAAAATTCAAACCAAATACGTGCGATAAAGTAAAAAAAAAATAAAACACGGCAATCATGCATCGCTGCAAACCAAAGTAAACACAACATGCTACTATAAAAGTAAATTGATAAAATTACACCTCTAAAATGTATACTTAATCAAATCTTGTTTCGGGTGTGTGTCAAGTAGGAACGCTCGTTTAGGAGGTGGGTGAGGTAGGAACGCTCATTTAGGGTGTGGGTCAGGTAGGAACGCTCGTTTAGGAGGTGGGGGTACATGGGGCGATCGGGAAGAGAACAAAGTGAGGCAGAGGGGAGGAGGAAGAAAAGGATGATCAACAAATTATTTTTTATAGAATATCCTGTTACGCGCGATGTGATCATGACGACACCGAAACTATCTGTAAGACAGACAGGAAGAACAGAGAAGTTCAGCACATTCACTCTGACATCAATATGGAGGTCTTCTTTGTAATCGTGGCTCTGCTCGTTACAACAAGTAAAATAGTATTACTATTACTAACACTACTTTCTTGAAAATATTTGTGGATTTCAAATAGTCAATCATTTATCAATGTATTGTATCCATCTGACAGCCTGAGCAATGTTTGAGTTCAAAGTCACTTATAGTTGTCTTTTTTTTCTTCTTTTTCACACAGATTTATCTTGGGAAGCAATCATTCTGCAAAACCCTGAAAAAAGAATTCTGAAAGAAGGAAATGATCCCGTTACTCTACACTGCCAACACGACGATGCAGATTATTATTACATGTATTGGTACAGACAGAATAGCATCAGGACATTACTGCTGACATCATATTCAGTTGGTAAAAACATATCGGATATGGAGCCCCTTTTCGAGAATTCCAAGTACAAAATGTTTCGACCCAATGTTTTTAAATCCTTCCTCGAGATACACAGTGTAGAAGCTAAGGACTCAGCTGTGTATTCTGTGCATCATCAGCACAATGACTCAGAAAGGCACTGCCATTCAACAATAACCCACACAAGACAGAGGAAGAGGTAAAACTGAGGGAAGAATGAGGCGTGGTAGAGGAAAGGGTTACATCAGTTACATCACTAGAAATACAGATCCTGGAGATGATGGATGAATTAGGTTTCATTGTAAATCCATGACAACAGAGAAACTCTAAACAGCACTTGACAAACAACATAAAATAAACAGATACATCTTGGGTTAAACAGATAGTTCAGTGTGTTCAGTGACTGAGAAATAAATAAAACAAAAAAGGAGAGCACGGGTGTTGACAAATCGTTTTTCTTTTTGGATTTAAACAAATCTTAGATGTAAGATACACCTCATATCAGTCTTTATGCCTCGTGTTCAATCTCAGTTTACAGTAATTGCAGTAGTTTACAATATAATTTGAATTGCCCAGATTAATTGGTTTATTATAAGGATTAATGTCACAGAGATTATCACACGCTGACCTCTATAGGCTCCACACCTCAATTATCAGAAAATTCCACTAAATTGTCATGAAACAACAATATGCATTTCGTAAGAATCTGGCATCTGCACAACTTTCTTGAATTGGTCATCATGAGATGATTATGTTAAAATGTATCTTTATATTTAAGTCTCAAACATCAGTTGGCATTGAGGTGCCAAAGGGTAGAGCTGCATACATTTTTGTATTTTCTTTGCAGTCTCAATGAATACATAAATTCTCCAGAAGAATCTGTGCTCAACACTCAAAATGGACTCCCTATGACTGATTATCCAGGTAGATAATAATATTGCATAATACTATTATAATAATATACAGTATGACCCAGACCACATTATGAATTAAACAAGAAGTCAAGTGTAAATGAGAATCTCTTTCAAATGACTGGTCGTGTCAAAAAAGCTTGACACCCCCCACCGCCGCAAACATCCTGATGTATGGCGACCAATTGGCCGTTAGAGATTTCAGATCGGGGTGTGTCAAAGTCGGGGTTTCGCCATAGGTCAATAATTAATCATTTCATTCTTTAATGTCTGGTTTAAACACAGGTGAATTGAATTGTATGACTTTCCATCAGACACCATTTCTGACCGCTGAAAAGGAATCTGATGTAAAGATTGAATGCAGCCATGACGACAGCAGTCTCACGGTGATGTTCTGGTACCAACAGCGAGTCAACTGTCTGGCCATGAGCGTCATAGGCTATGGTTACAGTACTAGTCCCCCCAACTATGAGGAGCCATGTATCAACGACTTTAAGTTGACAAGAGATGGAACACTGAAAGGAGCTACGATCATCTCTGCAGTGAATTCTTCTTCAGACTCAGCTGTGTATTTCTGTGCTGCAAGTACACAGTGATGTGGTTTAATACCTCTCACACTCACACACAATCCAAACCTGGTGACACACATACACGTGGAAGTATTTCAAGGGTGCCTCAATGGAATTTTTTGATTTACAAATAATTTGATTTACAAAAGAAACAATCAGACAGTCTCATCAATCAAACTGTATTTTACTGCCTCTCTCTCTCTCTCTCTCTCTCTCTCTCTCTCTCTCTCTCTCTCTCTCTCTCTCTCTCTCTCTCTCTCTCTGTGCCTCACTCACTCTCTGCCTCTTTCTCCTTTTTTGTCTTTCTTTACCTCTTTTCATATCACTCTCTTTCTCTCATTCTCTGTGCCCATCTCTTTCTGTGTCTATATACAGACCCACATTTATGGAACATCTCTATAACATTACAGTTGAAGAACATCTCTTGACATGTACATATTTAAAATTCGTCTCATCTTCATTCCATGTGAGGTTTTTATGAGGTTATCAAGATTACAAAGAAGTTGCATTCAACTCTATGTTTGTTATTTTCACACTCATATTTTCCTCCAATATTAATTCATATTATCTAAACATATCACTTTCATATTTATTAACTTTTTCCGCAGGTCAAGTGAGGTGTGTGACTTTTCAGCAGTCTCCGTTCCTGATAATAAAAAATATGACAGAGCAGGTATCAAATGCAGTTATGATGATGAAATCCTCCAAAGATTGCTCTGGTTCAAACAGACGATGAATAGTCGGGCTTTGACTCTCATTGTGTTTGACTATGGTACTGGAAGTGAACCCACCTATGAGGAACAGTTTAAGGTTTGAGTTGAGGAAAGACGGCCTAACAAAAGGAGCTCTGAATATCACCACAGCAAACTTATCGTGAGGGTTGTGGCGGCATCTGTCCAGTAGAGGGCGCTGCAGGACCGTGGTGGTGAGGCATTCCACTGACAGATCGTCAGGTGAGTTCAATCTTGTGATTAATTGGAATGCTATCTATGGATGTTGGTTTCTTTGCAGTAGGTGGCAGAGTGCTGGGGGCAAGGCCAGCCACCCAGCCAGCCAGCCAGCCACCCAGCCACCCAGCCACCCAGCCAGCCAGCCAGCCACCCACAAAGCCAGCCAGCCAGCCAGCCAGCCAGCCAGCCAGCTGCATAGCGGAATGGAACGATCTATTACTGCCGAAGCTGCAGAACCAGCAGCCGCCGCCGAAGCAGCAGCAACAGCAGTCTGTCCAATAAGAGAATCAAAATCCCAATGGTTACCGTTGTGTCAATCTCGGTCTGTGCCCAGGAACCTCACACTCATCATCAGACTCGGCTGTGTTTGTGCTGCCAGTACAAATTGACGTGGTTTAATACATTTCCCTCATTCAAAACCTGGTGACACACAAGCACAGAGAAAACAGTCGCTGCTCAGGCTCATAGTTTAGTCAAGCCAAGATATCAAAGTCATCTTCCATATCAGTCGACCAGTATTTCTTCTTAATCTCTAAATTTGAAAAACATAATTGAAAAAATAAATCTCCAAGATTGTGAAAACACGTCATGTGGTCAGATGACAGAGAGGCACAGGAAGGAAGCTGTATCTGTCTTGTATACTGTTACAGTATCGTCGACGACTATTCACTGACAAGATGCACAGACTCACCATATTTTTCATCCTGATTCCATGTAAGGTTGCACACTTGTAAAATTATCTCTTAGATAATTTATGTATTTTTTTCTCTTAAGCGTTCAACACAGAGAGTATTGAAACATTGCAAACTTATCTGTGTAATAATATATTCAAATAAAACCTAATTGTATTCTCATATTTGATTTACTTGTTTTTTTCAGATCAAGTTACTTGTTTGACGTTTAAACAGTCTCCATCCTTAATAGTCGAGGAAGGGTCCAGAGATGTTTAGTTGAAATGCAGCCATGATAAAACCGACTCCTATTATATGTACTGGTACCAACAAAAACCCAGCAGCCAGGCTTTGAACCTCATTGAGTATACCTATCGTAGCCCCGACAATGAGGATGACCCCGAATATGAGAATGAGTTCATTAAACGAATCAAATTGACAAGAGATGGCATTCTGAAAGGAGCTCTGATCATCTCCCGGGTGAATTCTTCATCAGACTCGGCTGTGTATTTCTGTGCTGCCTGATACACAGTGAGGTGGTTAAATACATTTCCCTCACTCAAAACCTGGTGACACACAAGCAAAGAGAAAACAGTCGCTGCTCGGCCTCATAGTTTTGTCAAGCCAAGGTATCAAAAGCCATCCTGCTCATCAGTCAACCAGTATTTTCTCTTCATCTCTAAATTTCCAGAACATAATTGAAATAAAAAAATCTCCAAGATCGTGAAAATAAGTCATGTGATCAGGTGACAGAGAGGCACAGGAAGGAAGCTGTATCTTTCTTGTATACTGTTACAGTCTTGTTGACGGCTATTCGCTGACAAGATGCACAGACTCACTATCTTTTTCATCCTGATTCCATGTAAGGTTGCACACTTGTCATATTTTCTCTTAGATCATTTATGTATTTTTTTTCTTAAAGCGTTCAACACAGAGTATTGAAACATTGCAAACTTATCTGTGTAATAATATATTCAAATGAAACCTAATTGTATTCTCATCTTTGATTTACTTGTTTTTTTCCAGATCAAGTTACTTGTTTGACGTTTAAACAGTCGCCATCCTTAATAGTCGAGGAAGGATCTAGAGATGTAGAGTTGAAATGCAGCCATGATGATACCTCCTTCAATTATGTGTACTGGTACCAACAAAAACTCAGCAGCCAGGCTTTGAGCCTCATTGGGTATACCTATCGTAGCACCTTCTATGCGGATGAAACCGAATATGAGAATGAGTTTATTAAACGATTCAAGTTGACAAGAGAAGGCATTCTGAAAGGAGCTCTGATCATCTCCACTGTGAATTCTGAATCAGACTCGGCTGTGTATTTCTGTGCTGCCAGTACACAGTGATGTGGTTTAATACATCTCCCTCACTCAAACCCTGGTGACACACAAACCAGGCAGCTGCTGTGTAGTCTTTAGGTTGATCTTTTCATACTATTTACTATACTGTTTACACTGGGCTTTTTTAACTCAATACATTTTATAAAAGTTTAAATGTCCATACATTTTGTATTGCTCAACCACATTTTCCCCAATGTTATTTGTTTTAAAACATGACCAATAAATCAGTTGATCCAGATTGATGCGTTCCATCTTGTTTTTGTTTACTTCTTATACAAGTAGAAGGCCAACAGATCCACTCGATCTAAACGTTATATTTTATTGAAGTCGGTCAGCACATCAGTACAGTATTACAAAAACATAACAGCTGTATACAGTAGTTGATTTACTGTTACACTTATTGTACATCTTTCTTTAAAATGTTAGATTTTTTTAAGACCCTGCATACTTTTGGATCAAGAAGCAGAATCATGTGTAACGTCATGTGACCTGACCTCTGGTTTCCTTTTGTGATGAGCAGGTTTAGAATCATTCAGCCTATAGTGATTTATTTTCTTAAATATGATATAAACACTAGGAGATGTTTTTTGTCTAGATAAATAGCCAACGAATAGTAAAATTACATTAATTGAAAATATTTACATTTAAACAATAAACCATTATTCCTTTTTTTCCTTCTTTCTCTCAGGCCCATGTGGTTTAAGTGCTGCTGACTCTATAGTCATTCAGCCCAGAGCCCCCATTTTCTGCCAGCTTGGATCCAATGTGACCCTGCAGTGCAGCATGACCCAAGGCCAAAGCATGAGCAGCCACACATAGAGTACCTAACTATGGAATACGAGGAACCCAATGGACGATTTTAGTCCTATTGTTTACTAACAGAACCAGGCATCTAAAATAAGCACAAGGGAGTGGATCAAGTAGGAATGCTCGTTAAGGAGGTGGGTCAGGTAGACCCTCTCGTTTAGGGGATGGGTTTGGTAGGCACACTCGTTTAGGGCGTGGGTCAGGTAGGAGCGCTCGTTTAGGAGGTGGGGGTACATGGGGCGATCGGGAGGAGAACAAGGTGAGGCAGAGGGGAGGAGGAAGAAAAAGATGATGTGATTAAGAATGTTTTTTAACAGAATGTGATGTCACTCGCAATATGATATGCGCAATTGTTGCGACACTGAAACTTTCTTACGAAAGAAGGAAATGATCTTGTTACTTGTTAAATGTACAAAATGTTTCAGCCCAATGTTTTTTAAATCCTCCTCGAGATACACAGTGTAGACACTAAGGACTCAGCTGTGTATTTCAGTGCATCATCAGCACAATGACTCAGAAAGGTACTGCCATTCAACCATAACCCACACAAGACAGAGGAAGAAGTATGAGGGATGAATGAGGCATGGTTGAGGAAAGGGTTGCATCACTAGAAATACAGATCCTGGAGATGATGGATGAATTAGGTTTCATTGAAAACCCATAACAGAGAAACTCTAAACAGCACTTGACACACAACATATAATAAACTGACAAATCTTGGGTTAAACAAATAGTTCAGTGTGTTCAGTGACTGAGAAATAAACGAGACAAGATAGGAGAGCGCGGGTGTTGACAAATCGTTTTTCTTTTTGGATTTAGACAAATCTTAGATGCAAGATACACCTCATATCAGTCTTTATGCCTCGTGTTCAATCTCAGTTTACAGTAATTGCAGTAGTTTACAATATGATTTGAATTGCCCAGATGTATTGGTTTATCATAAGGATTAATGTCACAGAGATTATCACACACTGACCTCTATAGGCTCCACACCTCAATTATCAGAAAATTCCACTAAATTGTCATGAAACAACAATATGCGTTTCATAAGCATCTGTCATCTGCACAACTTTCTTGAATTGGTCATCAAGAGATGAATTTGTTTAAATGTATCTTTATATTTAAGTCTCAAACATCGGTTGGCATTGAGGTGCAAAAGGGTAGAGCTGCATACATTTTAGAATTTTCTTTGCAGTGTCAATAAATACATACATTCTCCGGAATAATCTGTGCTCAGCCATCAAAATTAACTCCCTATGACTGATTATCCATGTAGATAACAATATTGCATTATAATATTATAATAATATACAGTATGACCCAGACCACATAATGAATTAAACAAGCAGTCAAGTGTGGATGAGAATCTCTTACAAATGACTGGTCGTGTCAAATAAGGCTTGTTTATACATTTATTTATGTACACTTTGTTTTGTTTCAGTATCAGTTGCATTAAATTAAAGGCAATGTATCACACCCTGAAAGCATGTGTGTTAAGATCCACCCCACCCACCCCCGTAAACATCCTGATGTCTGGTGACCAATTGGGCGTATGAGATTTCAGATCGGGGTGTCTCAATGTCGGGGTTTGGCTGCCTCCGCCACTCCTACCATCAGAGGCAGCAGCAGATCAGCACCTAGGACTGCTCTGGGATAGGCCAGAGGATGCCACGAGCCAGCCTTGATTTTGTTATTGTTTTCACCTGTGTTCATTCATCTTAATTGGTCCCCTGTCATTGCTTGGTTCACTATTCAAGCCCTTGCCCCTGTTGCCTTTCTTTTGTCTGACATTTGTTCTTGTATGTTTTCACGGTCCTGTGAAGTGTCTTTGCATTTCAAGGTTAAAGAAAAACGAGTTTGTTGAATTTAAACCCGGCTTTGTGTCTGTTTGTTCGAGTTTAGTTACCGGTTTTTTTGGAGTGTGTTTTGTTTTAAAAGCCTGCACTTGGGTCTTTCCCGGCTTTGTCACATGGCGAAAGAAAACAAAAGACGTTACCTTTCTGTCATTCTCTCTTCCCTCTCGCTGCTTTTCTTAGTGCTCACAGAAATAGCTCCAGTCAGCTAGGAGCCAGTTGAAACTGAAGTAACCCCCATGACTGTGCACCTGTGTTCAGAAAACAAAGATAAAATGAGAGGAGAGATACTGGTGCAGCAAAGCGGGGTAGGAGAGAAACTTTTGAAAGAGAGACGTTATGTTTTTGTGTGATGTTTTAACATCGTGGGGATTTGGGCATATCGGGGCACGGTGATACATTCCCATAGAGCCGCTGTACAAAAACCTCCTTCCATTCAAACACATATAAGAGCGCATCACTGAGATTGGAAGTAAACTCACGATTTCAGACAGGGTTGGGAATGTTAGGAGAACTTTAAGTAAAGTAAGAACTTTACTTTTTTCTAATCTTTCTTACAATAACAATAAAACTGCCTGATTGAAGTTACAGATGCTCTTATTAAACAATAAGAAAGTAACCTGGCGTGTCTTCTACGCTTTTCTTAATGTATAAAATGTTGTTCTGGAACATTTTTGAAAGAGGAATCCACCAGTGTGACACTGAAACACCAGCTTTCTTTGGAAAAGGGACCAAACTCACTGTTTTAGGTAAGTCAAAACTTTGACAAATTCCTATCAATGTGGTGGTTCTAAGATATTGAACATGTTAGGCCAAGTGAGAGGGAAACCATAAAGTTGATCTGAGAATCAAATTGACTCTTCTGGGTAAATATTTTATATTCTTGAAGGTTTACTATTCTTATGTTAGCTTTTATAAAAATGGATGCAACAAAGTATGCCACCAAAGTCACCCAAAAACCATGGCTGAAATCAGGGCTTGGCCATTTTAATTTATGTCAAGTGTTACTTCACTGTGACGATAGATACTACTACTACATACCTCGCTTTGGAGAAGGAACAAAGTTGACAGTTTTGGGTAAATATCAGGATTTTGCTCATTTTGTTATGTTATGCATATATTATGCTAGTGTTTTATAAAAAGGGTGAATTAATAGGTATCTAGTTACAGCTAGTGCAGAAGGTTGGCAAAGATTCATGTTTAGTATTTCAGCACTGTGATCGCTCTTATCCAGCTTTTTTTGGAGCTGGAACAAAGTTGATTGTTTTGGGTAAGAACATGTGTATTACAGTAGAGTAATATATGATATATTTTAATCCTGAGAACTTGATCAAAGTATTACAGTGGGTGTCGTTTTAGCGCACGCTTTTTGATGTTAAGCTTGTGGACAGTGACAATTATGAAGCCTATTTTGGTCCAGGTACTAAATTGACTGTTCTTGGTAAGTTATTCACCTTTTACTCATTGTAAATCGCCCTATAAGTGATGTGAAAAGATCTGTGTATGCTGGTGTTTGCTGTTTAGGAGTAGTTTAATGTCATTCATCATACTACCACAAACCACTGATAATTTAATGGCGTACAGATCTGGAAAAATTTATTGAAATACCAGTAGGTTGATGTTTGAAGTAAATGAGAATAGCAGAATGAATGTCAGCATTGGATTTAGAGATAACCCTAATTTGGTGGAGGGACTAAGTATCAATCTTGACAAAAACATTAAATACATTTGTTCTGGTTACTGTAGAGTTTTTGATGAGCAATGCTAAAGTGCCATTAATTTGTCCGTATTTCCCTTTATCCATGTTTTAAAAATGTACCAATCTGTGAGGAATGACAAATTTAACATTTGATTGTTTGTCAAAATGTTGTTCCCCAAACCAAATTACAGAAATTTACTGAATTATATCTTGTTATATATATTTCATGTCCATACAGAACCAGGAGTTAAAGTAAAAAAACCAACAGTCAAAGTTCTACAAACTTCAAAAAATGAATGTTACCAGAAGAAAAGGAAGACCCTTGTGTGTGTGGCCACTAACTTCTATCCTGACCATGTCACTGTGACATGGAAGATAAATGAGAAAGTTGTCACCAAAGAAGTGGAGACGGACGAGAGGGCTCTACGGGAAGGGCCGGGAAGTAGCTACTGCATCACCAGCAGACTAGGAGTCAGCGCCGAAGACTGGTCCAGCAAAACCAGTAAATTCACCTGCACCGTCAGCTTTTTCAATGGGTCAGCAACTGAAGACGTTTCAGATGAAACTCAAGGAGAAGAAGGTGGGCTGCTTATCATAATTGGTGTACTGATTCTCTAAGCTTTTATGATGCTACATCAAACATATTGTGGGCCATAGTTCTTGCATGATGTTTAGTGGTGATCCTACTGAAAATATGACATCAACTAAAATTACTGCAACATCTACAATGTTGAATAAACATAAATTTACAAGAACTACGAATCACAACAACACAGGGTTTGTCAAAATATCATTATTTTTATCTCATAATTACAGTAAAAACTATAAAAAATGGCAAGCAAGGCTCTGTGGTGAACGGTTCCTTTTATCAATGTTTTGAAAATGTACAAATCTGTGAGGGATGACAAACTAACCAATAAACTGATTTTGTCCTATTGTGTTAGATTGACAAAATGTTATGTTTCCCAAACCAAATTACAGAAATTAGCTGAGTTAACTCTTATGTCTTCAATATTTTATGTCCATACTATACAGAACCTAGAGAAACTAAACCAACAGTCAAAGTTCTCCGACCTTCAAGAAATGAATGTAACACGAAGAAAAGGAAGAATATCCTTGTGTGTGTGGCCACTGACTTCTATGCTGACAATGTCACGGTGACCTGGAAGAAAAATGGGAATGTTGTCACCAAAGGAGTTTCGACGGACAAGAGGGCTCTACGGGACGGGCCGGGAAGTCTCTGCAGCATCACCAGCAGACTAGGAGTCAGCGCCAAAGACTGGTTCAGCAAAACCAGTAAATTCACCTGCACTGTCCGCTTTTTACTTGGGACAGCAATTGAATACGTTTCAGATGAAACTCAAGGAGAAGGTGGGCTGCTTATCATAATTGGTGTAGTGATTCTCTAAAGATGTTATGATGCTACATCTAACATTTTGTGGGCCATAGTTCTTGCGTGATGTTTAGTGGTAGATCCTACTGAAAATATGACATCAACAAATATGACTGCAACATCTCCAATATTGTATAAAACATAAATTTACAAGAACTACAAATCAAACAACACAGGGTTTGTCAAAATATATTTATTTTTATCAGATAATTACAGTAAAAAGTGGCAAGCAAGGCTCTGGGATAAACGGTTCCTTTCATCAATGTTTTGAAAATGTACAAATCTGTGAGGGATGACAAACTAACCATTAAACTGTTTTTGTCTTATTGTCTTAGATTTAAAAAATGTTATGTTTCCCTAACCAAATTACAGAAATTAGCTGAATTAAATCTTTTATGTTTTATGTTTTATGTCCATACCATACAGAACCTAGAGAAACTAAACCAACAGTCAAAGTTCTCCGACCTTCAAAAAATGAATGTAACCAGAAGAAAAGGAAGAATATCCTTGTGTGTGTGGCCACTGACTTCTATGCTGACAATGTCACGGTGACCTGGAAGAAAAATGGGAATGCTGTAACCAAAGGAGTTTCGACGGACAAGAGGGCTCTACGGGACGGGCCGGGCAGTCTCTACAGCATCACCAGCAGACTTGGAGTCAGCACCAAAGACTGGTCCAGCAAAACCAGTAAATTCACCTGCACCGTCAGCTTTTTCAACGGGTCAGAAATTGAATACGTTTCAGATGAAACTCAAGGACAAGAAGGTGGGCATTTATACAATATAAAATTTGGCTTTTGCTACTGATGCATCTTTTACTGTAACATAAAGGCAATACAATGTGATGTGATTATGGTGATATCAGATTGCATGTATGGTTTTACTTAAACTAACATACTTTGAAATGGCATGAGTAAAGGTAAAAATAATTTTCTAAGTATATAGTAACAATGAAAATATGATGCTATTCCTTCTGCCTTGATTAGCTGTCAATTGCTTCTTTAGTCAGATAACATTCACTATGCATTCTATTGATGTCTATACAGAGTCCTACATGAAGTCTGCTCAGACTGTCAAACTATCCTATGGGATTCTAATTGCAAAGAGCAGTTTATATGGATTCTTTGTCATGGCATTGGTGTGGAAGTTTAAGGTGAGTCCATGGCAACAACACCCAATTCTTTTAATTTAGACTAGTACATGTGTGTAGATTGGCATTCCACACCATAGACGCTAGTAATGTATTTTAAGAATTTACCCTGACCCGTTAATTTACTTTTGTGTTTCCCAGGGTTCCTCTGAAAAGTGATGCAGCCAAGTAATGATCTGAGACAAGGCTAGCAAAGATTATGGGCCTGGATCTTATTGTTTATCGTAATTTTTTTAAGTGAAAAGCTTGATAGCCTGTTGCTGTGTCTTTAAGTCAAAAGTTATCTGTTTCAGTGACTGACTTTTTTTCTTCTGCTTGTTAACCTCCACACCAAAATGCTTATCGCTCAAGGAATTGCAAGATCTACAGTAGGATTAAAGATATATTTTCTGAGCATCTCAGCAGATAGTTTGTACTTGTTATACTTGACCTTATATCAATGCAATTTTTGGGGCAATCTCTTGTATTTCGTTTAAAATAAGAGCTGTGACGAACACTTTCAGAATGCATTCTATTTTAATGGTGTGATTACAGCTTTAGTGTAAATGCAGTGATTCAAAATTGTTCTCAAGCAGTCAGTCTCATAGGAATGTACTTTTATAGAAGAATAGAGCTGCCGCAATTTTTAGAAATGACCTTCTACAACAAATTGTGGCAATAAAGATACACAGTGGCAAAATCACCGCTTTTCTGGTCAATTCTTCATTTAGCGGTAAACAGGATTACAAGTCATTAGGGAAAACATTTATTTAAAGGTTGCAGATTGGAACTTCAGGTCAATCAGTGAAACAAGTCTGTTCTGTTTCCACTGTCAATATTTTAAAATAAATTCTCAAATAACCCTCCATCTACCCACACATGGAGGAACTTTGTGGGTTTATTGAAGTTACTTAATATTTTTATCAACTAATTTACTGAGTTGATCTTGTTGAAGTCTTTCAATTACTTGATCATCCAGTTAAAATAAGTTATCTGCATAGTGATGTACATGGCACTGTTGAAGTAGTGCATTTAGAACATCATTACAGCCCCTTACTGACTTATTTATCTTTGCACTGAGGAAGGTTTGTTGGTGGTAACAATGAAACTAGGCCTTCATGCTCTACAAGGATGAAGAGAGAGAGAGCAGAGGAGAGGATGTGGTGACAGAACACACCGACAAATGAGATCAGTATCGAGAAATGACGGATGTGCAACCTTCTACCTAACCACCATCTACGCCTAACAAAGCACACCTGCAGCTCTGCAAACTCGCTCTCTGCTAAACAACTGCAGAGCCACGTACACTGAAAAGTGGAAACGCTTGATTTATATGTCAACTGCTGTTACCACATGACCTTGTATGTAGAATACTGTGTCACATACAGCAGCTGTTTTTGTGCTCTCCTACCAGTGCCCTGACCAGTCATTCCTCTTTTGTGTGTTTGGTTTTCATATACAAGAAAATTGCTGTGGCCTAAAACTCAGCAGCCTGAATGTAAACTATGCAGTAACAAGTAGCAAACAAATTGTTGGCCATAGTTCTGGGGAGCATGCATGTGATTCTATGCATTTCTAGAGTAACATGCCTCCTGCAGTGTTTTTTGTAGAGGACCCTGTCTGCTATGTCTGCCTGTGGTACTTGCTGCACAATACCACACAGCAGGCTCCATCATATCCACTCTGATAGACTCCAGCACCATTCTCAAACTGTCAGGCCTGGTTGCTGTGAACCCATCCACCTCACCAGAGGGGTCCATTACATTGGTACCAACGGAGGTGAACACGAGACTAAATCCAGCTGAAGACGTCCAGCGATACCAGTACAGGTCTGGGAGGCTAACTCCTGATGAGGAGCAAGAGATTTTCAACACCGAGTCAACTGGAAGAACCAGGCTAAGAGGGCTTTGCTGGACAACAATGTCTCTAATGTCTGGAGAGAATTTTAATCATTTCAGTATTACTCTCACTAAATTCTGAGTAAGAACATATGACTGAAGGGTAACTTACACATCCATTTAAACAACATGACGCAGAGAAAACAGTATAATTTCATGATCTGAATACAGCAGAGCAACTGTCTGACAGAGGAGAAATGATACAGCCTTTAGAAATGCTATTAGTCTTGTATACGTCAGACTCCAGATACATTGGTGAATTTTGTGACCTCTAGTGGTGGAATGTTGATACTACTGGAAATATAAGACTACAACGTTGTGTGTTGTAGAAAACGAAAACTACAAGAACTACAAATCACAACAACACAGGGTTAATCAAAATATCATTGTTTTTATCAAATATTTACAGTAAAAACTGTCCACAATGAAAAACAAGCAAGATTCTGGGAAAAACAGTTCCCGACAGACCACATATGCTCCGCAATCTCATATTCGTAATACAATCTTGAAACAGTGAAATGCAAACAAATCTCATAACAAAAAGTGGTTTAAAGGGATGCAGACAGAACAAAGTACTTCTCATGGAAAATAGAATAAAATGGAATTATGTGTGAACACAAATGCAACAGATTCAGTTTCAAATTGGCTACCTGTAGTTTGTTTGGTCAGCGATATCCCAAGTTTGATCAATAGAGCAGATAGTGTTTCAGTGATTTAATTTCTACTCTACTTATTTTGGCACTACTACTCTTGGCATGCCTGGTGCAGCTGGCACAGCAGAAACTGGAGTAGTAGACATTGAAGCACAGACGGGTGAACACGATCAGCACACAGTTTGCCAGATCTGGCTGGTCCACACACTCTGGTGGTACACCGTACTCAGAATCTATCTCTGCAGAAGCAGAGGAAAACATGGTTCAGTAACAGTAGCTCTCCACCAGGAGGCAGCCTGTGTATCAAACGGTTGATCCTGCAAAAAAGCACTTTAGACACACAAATCAATTTATATTTGATGTAGGCCTAGCCTCGTTTGAATTCAGCTGAGTTAAACAATGCATCATTTGTCATCCCCCCTTGTGATTGGTTTGAACCTTGAGGCCAAAGTGATCTGCAATGGTGATAGTTCCATGGATGTCCACCAGGGGAAGTAAAGACCCATAATATGTTGGGAATCAGTTCATCCCCTCCCAAAACCTTTTTATTTTATGATGTTCAGAACAGTACAATGATTTTCTTACATCAAGGTAAACCGAACACGCTTGGTTGTGTAATATATTCTTTGTTCAACATTTTCAATAATGTCTGCTTTTTTTCTGATGCAAGTGGTTGCAACCATGTCTCTCAAACAGCGGCCCTCTTTGAGAAGTCTGGGGGGAGCATCAAGCTCCGCTGCAGCCACAAAGAGTCAGTCACATTTTCACATGTGACTCGGTTCACCGGTTCACAGCTACACATCCACGTGTGCATCCAATAGGGGGAGCCACAGCCTAAGTTATCCTTGAGTTAAATGATAGGAATTAAACTTTCTTTCTCTCTTGCTGAATTTTTTTTCTCTCTCTCTCTCTCTCTTCTTTCCTCCCTCTTTCTCACTCACGTTATCCATTCTTTGTTTAAACTCAACAATACAGTGCTACATACTAAAGGAATGATTCCAGATGTCATATTCAGACTGAGGATTCTCCTCATCATCGTTCCATGTTGAGTCCATTTTCTTAAAAAATTATGCTACAAGAAACTGCTACTAAACTTTGTCTTATGGACATTCATAACGTTTAAATAACTTCATCAATAGAAGTTTGTCTAATTTAAGCCTCTGCTAAAATACTGTAAAAAAATAAATAAAACGTGCTTAATTTATGCATCAAATCTTACCATAGGTCAATAATTCATAATTTCATTCTTTAATGTCTGTATGTGTTACACAGGTGAATTGAATTGTGTGACTTTTCATCAGACACCATCCCTGACCGGTGAAGAGTGATCTGATAAAGATTGAATGCAGCCATGACGACAGGAGTCTCACGGTGATGTTCTGGTACCAACAGCGAGCCGACTGTCTGGCCATGAGCCTCATAGGGTATGGTTACAGTACCAGTCCCCCCAAACTATGAGGAACGATATATCAAAGACTTTAAATTGACAAGAGATGGCACACTGAAAGGAGCTACAATAATCTCTGCAGTGAATTCTTCTTCAGACTCGGCTGTGTATTTCTGTGCTGCAAGTACACAGTTATGTGGTTTAATACCTCACACACTCACACACAATCCAAACCCGGTGACACACATACACGTGGAAATAATTTACAAGGGTTTCTTATGCTATCTCTCTCTGTTCCTCACTCACTCTCTGCCTCTTTCTCTCTTTTTTTCTTTCTCTACCTCTTTTTCTATCATTCACTTCTCTTATTCTCTGTGCCCATCTCTTTCTGTGTCCATATACAGACCCAAATGTATGGAACATCTCTGTAACATTACATTTAAAGAACATCTCTTGACCTATACATATTTAAAATTATCATCTTCTTCATTCCATGTGAGGTCTTTATGAGGTTATCAAGATTACAAAGAAGTTGCATTCAACTCTATTTTTGTTATTTTCAAACTCATATTTTCCTTCAATATTAATTCATATTTTCTAAACATATCGCTTTCATATTTATGAACCTTTTCCACAGGTCAAGTGAGGTGTGTGACTTTTCAGCAGTCTCCCTTCCTGATAATTAAAAAAATATGACAGAGCAGAGATCAAATACAGTCATGATGACACCAAACTACCAAGAATGCTCTGGTCGAAATGGAAGATGAAAAGTCGGACTTTAACTCTCATCGTGTTTGACTATGGTACTGGAAGTGAACCTACCTATGAGGAACAGTTTAAAGGAAGGTTTGAGTTGAGGAAGGACGGCCTAACAAAAGGAGCTCTGAACATCACCACAGCAAACTCATTGTGAGGGTTGTGGCGGCATCTGTCCAGTAGAGGGCGATGCAAGACCGTGGTGGTGAGGCATTCCACTGACAGATCGCCAGGTGAGTTCAATCTTGTGATTAATTGGAATGCTATCTATGGATGTTGGTTTCTTTGCAGTAGGTGGCAGAGTGCTGGGGGGAAGGCCAGCCGGCCAGCCACCCAGCCACCCAGCCAGCCACCCAGCCAGCCAGCCAGCCAGCCAGCCAGCCAGCCAGCCACATAGCGTGACGGAACGATCTACTACTGCCGAAGCTGCAAAACCAGCAGTCTTTCCAATTAATGAGTCAAAATCCCAACGGTTACCGTTGTGTCAATCTCGGTCTGTGCCCGGGAACCTCACACTCATCATCAGACTCGGCTGTGTTTGTGCTGCCAGTACAAATTGATGTGGTTTAATACATTTCCCTCACTCAAAACCTGGTGACACACAAGCACAGAGAAAACAGTCACTGCTCGGGTTCATAGTTTTGTCAAGTCAAGATATCAAAGCCATCCTCCATATCAGTCAACCAGTATTTTCTCTTAATCTTTAAATTTGAAAAACATAATTGAAAGAAATAAATCTCAAAGATCGTGAAAATAAGTCATGTGATCAGGTGACAGAGAGGCACAGGAAGGAAGCTGTATCTGTCTTGTATACTGTTACAGTATTGTTGACGGCTATTCACTGACAAGATGCACAGACTCACTATCTTTCTCATCCTGATACCATGTAAGGTTCCACACTTGTCATATGTTCTCTTAGATCATTTATGTATTTTTTTCTCTTAAGCATTCGACACAGAGTATTGAAAAATTGCAATCATATCTGTGTAAAAATATATTCAAATGAAACCTAATTGTATTCTCATATTTTATTTACATGTTTTTTTTTCAGATCAAGCTACTTGTTTGACGTTTGAACAGTCTCCATCCTTAATAATCGAGGAAGGGTCCAGAGATGTAGAGTTGAAATGCAGCCATGATGATACCAACTACTATGTTATGCTGTGGTACCAACAAAAACCCAGCAGCCAGGCTTTGAACCTCATTGGGTATACCTATCGTAGCACTAACATTGAGCATGACCCCGAATATGAGAATGAGTTTATTAAACGATTCAAATTGACAAGAGAAGGCATTCTGAAAGGAGCTCTGATTATCTCCACGGTGAATTCTTCAGACTCTGCTGTGTATTTCTGTGCTGCCTGGTACACAGTGATGTGGTTTAATACATCTCCCTCACTCTAAACCTGGTGTCACACAAGCAAGGCAGCTGCTGTGTAGTCTTTAGGTTGATCTTTTCAGACTAATCTGTTTACACTGGGCTTTTTTAACACAATACGTTTTATAAAATGTTACATGTCCATGCATTTTGTATTGCTCAACCACATTTTCCCTAATGTTATTTGTTCTAAAACATGACCAATAAATCAATTGATCCAGATTGATACTTTCCATCCTGTTTTTGTTTCCTTCTTATACAAGTACAAGGTCAACAGATCTACTCGATCTAAACATTATATTTTATTAAAGTCGGTCAGCACAGCAGTACAGTATTACAAAAACATTACAGCAGCATACAGTAGTTGAATTACTCTTCCACCTATTGTATGTCTTTCTTTAAAATGTTAGATTTTTTTTAAAACCCTGCATTCTTTTGGATCAAGAAGCAGAATCATATGTAACGTCATATGACCTGACCTCTGATTTCCTTTTGTGATGAGCAGGTTTAGAATCATTCAGCCTATAGTGATTTATTTTGTTAAATAAGATATTTACAC
>JAPMUY010002118.1:0-20305 GCA_026901105.3 Galaxias olidus | reverse complement strand
CCTGCTTTTTATCATTTGTCTCCCCCTCTTTCTCCTCCCCCCTCCTAGTCAATGTCCAAAGGTACTTATTATTTTTCACTGGTTTGTTTAGTTTTGTTTGTTTTTAAAAAAACCTGAATCCAGTTTCCGTTCTACGTGCCTTTGCCGTTCTCATGACAGACATCAAATTGGACATTAAAGGAATATTCGACCATGTGAATGTAGCCATTGAGATAATGGATTATCGTGCAGTACCTCGGTCGACCACATGGGAGCAGTGTCTTTCCACCCTCTCCTTCCAGCTACCACCAAGGAAGACCGTCTCCCGAGTCCAGACAAATATCCGTGTGGAACCGGAACATAAACGTAACATTTTGACACTTTTTTCATGTCCTGTACCCGTTTATGAATTGGTTGTGATAATGCATTGAATTTATTTTAAAAATTGTATTTTTTAATTAATAAAAAAAAAACTATTTTGAATTAAAGAAAGGATGTCGAACTGTCTCCCAATTCATAATGTTTAATCAAATAAACATCCTGACCTTTTGAAAGTTTTCGGGCGGCTGTGATTCTTTAAGACGAACTGAAAGCTACAGTCAGTCCTGGTCGCTCTGCAAAAACCAGAACCGGAACCGGAGTCGGACTGTTAGTGGCTGACTGACTGGCTGGCTGACTGACAATGGGTAAATGGTGGAGCGACATAGAGGCTCTGCAGAGAGAGAGTTATTCCAGTTGTCATAATTAACTTGTGCTATTTGACGTTTTCCATATACTAACATATTTGGTTATTATTATTTTAGTTGTTTTTTATTATTGTTTTTCACCAATGCTTTGACAAATATTACAATACCGTATTTCATGTCAATGAAGCTTTTTCAAATTGAAATTGAAATTGAGCGAGGCAGAGAGAAAAGGGAAGGGCAAGAGGAAGTGAAAGAGAAAAACGGAAGAGGAAGTTAAATATAGGTGTGCTTCCACACAGACAGACGGACAGACAGACAGAACGACAGACGGAGAGACAGACAGACACAGACAGACAGACAGACAGACCGGCTGATTGGCTGACTGGCTGACTGGGGTCCACCTGGAGACCCTCTGCAGCATGTCCTCTGCCTGCACTGCCTTCTGGTTGCTAGGTGAGTCACTCAAATAGATGTAGCCTCTATGGCGATAACCTGTGAAAATGATGCAGACTACGTGTGTGTGTGTGTGTGCGTGTGTGCGTGTGTGCGCGTGTGCGCGTGTGCGCGTGTGCGCGTGTGTGAGAGAGTTCTGTAAACTTCTGTGTTGAGCTCCCTTTACTGTGGATTTATGTTTTACTAATCCACTGGAATCTCTCCTTCTCCTCTCTCTCTCTCTGACTCCCTCTCTCTCTCCCTCACTCTCTCTCTCTCTCCCTTGCTCTGAATCTCTCTCCTTCTCTCTCTCTCTGTCTCTCTCCATCTCTCTCTCTCTGCATCTCTATGTCTCTCTATGTCTCTCTCTTTCTCTCTCTCTCTCTCTCTTTCTTTCTCTCTCTGTCTCTCTCTCTTTCTTTCTCTCTCTCTCTCTCTTTCTTTCTCTCTCTCTGTCTCTCTCTCGTTCTTTCTCTCTATGTCTCTCTCTCTTTCTTTCTATCTCTCTCTGTCTCTCTTTCTTTCTCTCTCTCTGTCTCTCTCTTTCTTTCTCTTTCTTTCTCTTTCTCTCTCTCTTTCTTTTTATCTCTCTGTCTCTCTCTTTTGAAGGTGTGTTCCTGGCCTTGTCCTTTATCACAGCCGAGGAACAAGGAAGTGGTGGCTTTGAAGATGATGGTGAAATTGGAATGATAGCGAAGAAGACTCGTCAGTGCTTCCCCCGGCCACTCCCTTCTTCCTCTTCTTCCCCGTCTTCCTTCCTCCACCCCCTCCCCCTCCCCCTCCTTCCCCTCCTTTTCATCATCTTTCTCCCCCTCTTAGTCAGATTGTAAAGTTACTGGTTAAACGCTAGTTTGATCTGCTGAGTTCTGTTTTTAGTTCTAAAAAACGAAATCCAGCTGCCTTTCCACATGCGCCCTTCCTTTGCCTTCCTTATAACAGACATCAAACTGGACATTAAAGAGATATTGTTGTACCTCGGTTAACTTCATGGGGCAGTGTTGGACATTTTGAAACTTTGCTCATGTCATGGACCCGTTGATGTTTTCGCCAAACTGTCCTCCAATTCGTTTTCTTTTATAAAATAAACAACCTGACCTTTTGAACATTTTCGTGATTCTTGTGATTCTTTAAGATGGACTGAAAGCTAGAGTCAGTCCTCTTTGCATGCAAAAACCAGAACCGGACCCGGAGTCGGACTGTTAGTGGCTGACTGACTGACTGTCTCTGTGTGTGTATGTGAGAGTGCTAGGGTGACAGCTTGCATCCTGTCTCTGTGTGTGTATGTGAGAGTGCTAGGGTGACAGCTTGCATCCTGTCTCTGTGTGTGTATGTGAGAGTGCTAGCGTGTCAGCTAGCATCATGTCTCTATGTGTGTGTGAGAGTGCTAGCGTGTCAGCTAGCATCCTGTCTCTGTGTGTGTTTGTGAGAGTGCTAGCGTGTCAGCTAGCATCCTGTCTCTGTGTGTGTATGTATATGAGAGTGCTAGCGTGTCAGCTAGCATCCTGTCTCTGTGTGTGTTTGTGAGAGTGCTAGCGTGTCAGCTAGCATCCTGTCTCTGTGTGTGTGTGTATATGAGAGTGCTAGCGTGTCAGCTAGCATCCTGTCTCTGTGTGTGTTTGTGAGAGTGCTAGCGTGTCAGCTAGCATCCTGTCTCTGTGTGTGTTTGTCAGAGTGCTAGCGTGTCAGCTAGCATCCTGTCTCTGTGTGTGTTTGTGAGAGTGCTAGCGTGTCAGCTAGCATCCTGTCTCTGTGTGTGTTTGTGAGAGTGCTAGCGTGACAGCTAGCATCCTGTCTCTGTGTGTGTATGTATGTGAGAGTGCTAGCGAGTCAGCTAGCATCCTGTCTCTGTGTGTGTTTGTGAGAGTGCTAGGGTGTCAGCTAGCATGCTGTCTCTGTGTGTGTTTGTGAGAGTGCTAGCGTGACAGCTAGTATCCTGTCTCTGTGTGTATGTGAGAGTGCTAGCGTGTCAGCTAGCATCATGTCTCTATGTGTGTGTGAGAGTGCTAGCGTGTCAGCTAGCATCCTGTCTCTGTGTGTGTTTGTGAGAGTGCTAGCGTGTCAGCTAGCATCCTGTCTCTGTGTGTGTTTGTGAGAGTGCTAGCGTGTCAGCTAGCATCATGTCTCTCTCTGTGTGTGTTTGTGAGAGTGCTAGCATGTCAGCTAGCATCCTGTCTCTGTGTGTGTTTGTGAGAGTGCTAGCGTGTCAGCTAGCATCCTGTCTCTGTGTGTGTTTGTGAGAGTGCTAGCGTGTCAGCTAGCGTCCTGTCTCTGTGTGTGTTTGTGAGAGTGCTAGCATGTCAGCTAGCATCCTGTCTCTGTGTGTGTTTGTGAGAGTGCTAGCGTGTCAGCTAGCGTCCTGTCTCTGGCTTGGGCCTCACACTGTGGTTTCTGACTTACATCCTGACACAGAGAACCAAACAAGTGGGGGAGGAGAGACATGAGGGACTTAGAGAGAGAGAGTGAGAGAGAGAAAGAAAGAGAAAAAATAAGAGAGTGAGAGATACTAAAGGTATAGGGGAATACCAGTCAGCCATTATCTTCGTCACAAAATGGCCGACTGACGCCTGATACCGTCGCGCCACACAAAATACATCATCCGTGTGAACATCATCTTCATCGCTCACCGTCATCGTTTTCCCTCTTCCTCGTCATGAAGATGAAGGCCTACCTACCACTCTGTCTCCTGGGTGAGTTAGTTGATATGCCGTGCAAAATTTCTCTACGTATGAAAACGCGGTTCTCTGTGTGTCTCTTCTTTCTCTCTCTCTACACCCCTCCTAATTCTTTCTCGTTGTCACAATCTCTCCCCCAGCACTCTCAATGCATTTAGTCTGGCATTGGATGAGTTCCACTTGGTTTTTAAGAAAGTAAAAACATGTTTAAACCACTCTGTTTGTTTAGTTTTTAAGAAAGTAAAAACATGTTTAAACCACTCTGTTTGTTTAGTTTTTAAGAAAGTAAAAACATGTTTAAACCTGTTTTTTAAAGGGACTCCTTTTATTGTCGTGTAGGTCTAATGTGTTTTTCTGCGCAGTCTTTATTGAAGACCAACATTTTCCCTGTGGTAACAACCCTTCTTTTTATCTCCTCTGAGCTCCTTATCATCCGGAAGGAGCTCAGAGTAGAGCCGCTGATGAGAGATGAGTTAAACGGTCCCTCACCGGTAAATGTTCTTGTGAGAGAGAGTGAGAGAGACAGACTGTGTTCACTTTGCTCCCAGTGTGATGTGGAGACAAAGCTTCACTTTCTTTTCAAATGTGATAAGTGTGAACTCATTTGAGAATACCTATTTTTTCCTAAATTTCAAACCTTTACGATAGTTCAGATTTACAAAAAGCTGAATACTTTCTGGGGGAAATTAGTGAGTGTGCCATAATTGCAGGACTCTGTAACATCTTGACACACCACCAGACAAGAGTCACTTCTTGAGAGATATTTTGATGAACAACAAATGATATGTTCATTATTTGGTGTATGCACTTGTACAATAATGAATATTTTTATATTCATGTGGTGGTTTGTTTTTTTAAATGCGTGTATGCTTTGGCAATGTTTACTTTGAATTTTCCTTACAATAAAGCACCATTAAATTGAATTAGAGAGAGAGAGAGAGAGAGAGAGAGAGAGAGAGAGAGAGAGAGAGAGAGAGAGAAAGAGAGAGAGAGAGAGACAGGGAGGGAGAGAGAGAGAGAGAGAGAGAGAGAGAGAGAGAGAGAGAGGTAGAGAGAGAGAGAGGGAGAGGTGTAGAGACATTGAGGTTCTGCAGAGAGAGAGAGAGTGGGGGGTAAAGGTGAAGAGGAATAGAGGTTCTACAGAGAGAGGCCATCATGTCCTCTGCCTGCACTGCCTTCTGGTTGCTAGGTGAGTCACTGAAATAGATGTGGCCTCTATGGCAATAACCTATTAAAATGATGCAGACTTCTGTTAACGTGTATGTGTGTGTGTGTCCAAATGTTCAAAGAGGTTGTAAGCTTGAAAAGGCAGGTGTGTGTCGTTTTCTAAAAATGTGTGTTGTTGTACATTATTGCTGTAACTTGAAAAAGGTGAAAGTGTAGAGTTACATTCATCTCTGTAGAGTTCTGGAACCTTTTGTGGATTTGTGTTCCCTTCTTTGGAGTGGTCAGTGGTGCTACATAATCTCTCTCTCTCTCTCTCTCTCTCTCTCTCTCTCTCTCTCTCTCTCTCTCTCTCTCTCTCTGTCTCTCTCTCTCTCTCTCTCTCTCTCTCTCTTGCTCTCTCTTTCTCTCTCTCTCTCTCTCGCTCTCTGTCTCTCTCTCGCTCTCTGTCTGTCTCTCTCTCTCTTCTGAAGGTGTGCTCCTGGCCTTCTCCGTTATCAAAGCAGAGGAACCTGGAAGTGATCGTCTTTCGAACTTCGAAGAAGAAGATAGTGAAATGCCGACCTATTATGATGATTATCCTTATGTTGTGTATGAACAGTACTTTGACAGTGCTTCCCCCAGCCCATCTTACTCCTCTTCTTCCTCTTCCTCTTCCTTTACCTCCTCTTCCCCTTCTTCCCTCCCCCTCTTTCTCCTGCTTTTTATCATTTGTCTCCCCCTCTTTCTCCTCCCCCCCTCCTAGTCAATGTCCAAAGGTACTTATTATTTTCACTGGTTTGTTTAGTTTTGTTTGTTTTTAAAAAAAACCTGAATCCAGTTTCCGTTCTACGTGCCTTTGCCGTTCTCATGACAGACATCAAATTGGACATTAAAGGAATATTCGACCATGTGAATGTAGCCATTGAGATAATGGATTATTGTGCAGTACCTCGGTCGACCACATGAGAGCAGTGTCTTTCCACCCTCTCCTTCCAGCTACCACCAAGGAAGACCGTCTCCCGAGTCCAGACAAATATCCGTGTGGAACCGGAACATAAACGTAACATTTTGACACTTTTTTCATGTCCTGTACCCGTTTATGAATTGGTTGTGATAATGCATTGAATTTATTTTAAAAATTGTATTTTTTAATTCATAAAAAAAAAAAAATTTGAATTAAAGAAAGGATGTCGAACTGTCTCCCAATTCATAATGTTTAATCAAATAAACATCCTGACCTTTTGAAAGTTTTCGGGCGGCTGTGATTCTTTAAGACGAACTGAAAGCTACAGTCAGACTGGGGTCCACCTGAGACCCTCTGCAGCATGTCCTCTGCCTGGTGGAGCACTGAGGCTCTGCAGAGAGAGAGTTATTCCAGTTGTCATAACTAACTTGGTGAGTCATATACTAACATATTTGGTTATGTTGTTTTTTATTGTTGTTTTCACCAATGCTTTGACAAATATTACAATACCGCATGTCAATAAGCTTTTTCAAATTAAAAAATTGAGCGCAGAGAGAAAAGGAAGGCTAAAGAGAAAAACGTGTGTGTGTGTGTGTGTGTGTGTGTGTGTGACAGGGTGGGTGTGTGAGAGAGTTCTGTAACCTTCTGTGTTGAGCTCCCTTTACTGTGGATTTATGTTTTACTAATCCACTGGAATCTCTCCTTCTCTCTCTCTCTCTCTCACTCTGTCTCTCTCCCTTGGCCTCTATGCTCTCTCTCTCTCTCTCTGTCTCTCTCTCTCTCTCTCTCTCTCTCTCTCGCTGTCTCTCTCTCTCTCTCTCTCTCTCTCTCTCTCTCTCTCTCTCTCTCTCTCTCTGTCTCTCTCTTTCTCTCTCTCTCTCTCTCTCTCTGTCTCTCTCTGTCTCTGGCTCTCTCGCGCTCTGTCTCTCTCCCTCTCTCTTCTCTCTTTCTTTCTTTCTCTCTCTCTCTCTCTCTCTCTCTCTTTCTCTCTCTGTCTCTCTCTCTTTCTCTCTCTCTCTCTCTCTCTCTTTCTCTCTCTCTCTCTTTCTCTCTCTCTCTCTTTCTTTCTCTCTCTCTCTCTCTCTCTCTCTCTCTCTCTGTCTCTCTCTATGTCTCTCTCTCTCTCTCTCTCTTCTCTCTCTCTCTCTCTCTCTCTCTCTCTCTCTTTTTTTTTATCTCTCTCTCTCTCTTTCTCTCTCTCTCTAAGTCTCTCTTTCTTTCTTCTCTCTCTCTCTCTCTCTCTCTTTGAAGGTGTGTTCCTGGCCTTGTCCTTTATCACAGCCGAGGAACAAGGAAGTGGTGGCTTTGAAGATGATGGTGAAATTATGGATGCAGGCGAAGAAGACTTTGTCAGCACTTCCCCCGGTCCTTCTTCCTCCTCTTCCCCGTCTTCCTTCCCCCTCCCCCTCCCCCTCCTTCCCCTCCTTTTCATCATCTTTCTCCCCCTCTTAGTCAGATTGTAAAGTTACTGGTTAAACACTAGTTTGATCTGCTGAGTTCTGTTTTTAGTTAAAAAAAACTAAATCCAGCTGCCTTTCCACATGCGCCCTTCCTTTGCCTTCCTTATAACAGACATCAAACTGGACATTAAAGAGATATTGTTGTACCTCGGTTTACTTCATGGGGCAGTGTTGGACATTTTGACACTTTGCTCATGTCATGGACCCGTTGATGTTTTCGCCAAACTGTCCTCCAATTCGTTTTCTTTTATAAAATAAACAACCTGACCTTTTGAACATTTTCGTGATTCTTGTGATTCTTTAAGATGGACTGAAAGCTACAGTCAGTCCTCTTTGCTATGCAAAAACCAGAACCGGACCCGGAGTCAGACTGTTAGTGGCTGACTGACTGACTGTCTCTGTGTGTGTATGTGAGAGTGCTAGGGTGACAGCTTGCATCCTGTCTCTGTGTGTGTATGTGAGAGTGCTAGCTCTCTATGTGTGTGTGACAGCTAGTCTCTCTGTGTGTGTAGAGAGTGCTAGCGTGTCAGCTAGCATCATGTCTCTGTGTGTGTGTGTGAGAGTGCTAGCGTGTCAGCTAGCATCCTGTCTCTGTGTGTGTTTGTGAGAGTGCTAGCGTGTCAGCTAGCATCCTGTCTCTGTGTGTCTATGTATGTGAGAGTGCTAGCGTGTCAGCTAGCATCCTGTCTCTGTGTGTGTTTGTGAGAGTGCTAGCGTGTCAGCTAGCATCCTGTCTCTGTGTGTGTGTGTATATGAGTGCTAGCGTGACAGCTAGCATCCTGTCTCTGTGTGTGTTTGTGAGAGTGCTAGCGTGTCAGCTAGCATCCTGTCTCTGTGTGTGTTTGTGAGAGTGCTAGCGTGTCAGCTAGCATCCTGTCTCTGTGTGTGTTTGTGAGAGTGCTAGCGTGACAGCTAGCATCCTGTCTCTGTGTGTGTATGTATGTGAGAGTGCTCTCTCTGTGTGTGCGAGTCAGCTAGCATCCTGTCTCTGTGTGTGTTTGTGAGAGTGCTAGGGTGTCAGCTAGCATGCTGTCTCTGTGTGTGTTTGTGAGAGTGCTAGCGTGACAGCTAATATCCTGTCTCTGTGTGTGTATGTGAGAGTGCTAGCGTGTCAGCTAGCATCATGTCTCTCTCTGTGTGTGTTTGTGAGAGTGCTAGGGTGACAGCTAGCATCCTGTCTCTGTGTGTGTTTGTGAGAGTGCTAGCGTGTCAGCTAGCATCCTGTCTCTCTCTGTGTGTGTTTGTGAGAGTGCTAGCGTGTCAGCTAGCATCATGTCTCTCTGTGTGTGTTTGTGAGAGTGCTAGCAGCTAGCCCTGTCTCTGTGTGTGTTTGTGAGAGTGCTAGCATGTCAGCTAGCATCCTGTCTCTGTGTGTGTTTGTGAGAGTCTCAGCTAGCGTCCTGTCTCTGCTTGGGCCTCACACTGTGGTTTCTGACTTACATCCTGACACAGAGAACCAAACAAGTGGGGGAGGAGAGACATGAGGGACTTAGAGAGAGAGAGTGAGAGAGAGAAAGAGGAAAAATAAGAGAGTGAGAGATACTAAAGGTATAGGGGAATACCAGTCAGCCATTATCTTCTTCACAAAATGGCCGACTGACGCCTGATACCGTCGCGCCACACAAAATACATCATCCGTGTGAACATCATCTTCATTGCTAACCGTCATCATTTTCCCTCTTCCTCGTCATGAAGATGAAGGCCTACCTACCACTCTGTCTCCTAGGTGAGTTAGTTGATATGCCGTGCAAAATTTCTCTACGTATGAAAACGCGGTTCTCTGTGTGTCTCTTCTTTCTCTCTCTCTACACCCCTCCTAATTCTTTCTCGTTGTCACAATCTCTCCCCCAGCACTCTCAATGCATTTAGTCTGGCATTGGATGAGTTCCACTTGGTTTTTAAGAAAGTAAAAACATGTTTAAACCACTCTGTTTGTTTAGTTTTTAAGAAAGTAAAAACATGTTTAAACCACTCTGTTTGTTTAGTTTTTAAGAAAGTAAAAACATGTTTAAACCTGTTTTTTAAAGGGACTCCTTTTATTGTTGTGTAGGTCTAATGTGTTTTTCTGCGCAGTCTTTATTGAAGACCAACATTGTCCCTGTGGTAACAACCCTTCTTTTTATCTCCTCTGAGCTCCTTATCATCAGGAAGGAGCTCAGAGTAGAGCCGCTGATGAGAGATGAGTTAAACGGTCCCTCACCGGTAAATGTTCTTGTGAGAGAGATAGACTGTGTTCACTTTGCTCCCAGTGTGATGTGGAGACAAAGCTTCACTTTCTTTTCAAATGTGATAAGTGTAAACTCATTCGAGAATACCTATTTTCCCCTAAATTTCAAACCTTTACGATAGTTCAAATTTACAAAAAGCTGAATACCTTCTGGGGGAAATTAGTGAGTGTGCCATAATTGCAGGACTCTGTAACATCTTGACACACCACCAGACAAGAGTCACTTCTTGAGAGATATTTTGATGAACAACAAATTATATGTTCATTATTTGGTGTATGCACTTGTACAATAATGAATATTTTTATATTCATATGGTGGTTTGTTTTTTAAATGCATGTATGCTTTGGCAATGTTTACTTTGAATTTTCATTACAATAAAGCACCATTAAATTGAATTAAAGAGAAAGAGAGAGAGAGAGAGAGAGAGAGAGAGAGAGAGAGGAGAGAGAGAGAGAGAGAGAGAGAGAGAGAGAGAGAGAGAGAGAGAGAGAGAGAGAGAGAGAGAGAGAGAGAGAGGTGTAGAGACATTGAGGTTCTGCAGAGAGAGAGAGAGTGGGGGGTAAAGGTGAAGAGGAATAGAGGTTCTACAGAGAGAGGCCATCATGTCGTCTGCCTGCACTGCCTTCTGGTTGCTAAGTGAGACAATGAAATAGATGTGGCCTCTATGGCGATAACCTATTAAAATGATGCAGACTTGTGTTAACGTGTGTGTGTGTGTGTGTGTGTCCAAACGTTCAAAGAGGTTGTAAGCTTGAAAAGGCAGGTGTGTGTAGTTTTATAAAAATGTGTGTTGTTGTACATTATTGCTGTAACTTGAAAAAGGTGAAAGTGTAGAGTTACATTAATCTCTGTAGAGTTCTGGAACCTTTTGTGGATTTGTGTTCCCTTCTTTGGAGTGGTCAGTGGTGCTACATAATCTCTCTCTCTCTCTCTCTCTCTCTCTCTCTCTCTCTCTCTCTCTCTCTCTCTCTCTCTCTCTCTCTCTCTCTCTCTCTCTCTCTCTCTCTCTCTTGCTCTCTGTCTGTCTCTCTCTCTCTCTCTCGCTCTCTGTCTGTCTCTCTCGCTCTCTGTCTGTCTCTCTCTCTCTTCTGAAGGTGTGCTCCTGGCCTTCTCCGTTATCAAAGCAGAGGAACCTGGAAGTGATCGTCTTTCGAACTTCAAAGAAGACGATATTGAAATGTCGGACTATTATGATGATTATCCTTATGTTGTGTATGAACAGTACTTTGACAGTGCTTCCCCCAGCCCATCTTCCTCCTCTTCTTCCTCTTCCTCTTCCTTTACCTTCTCTTCCCCTTCTTCCCTCCCCCTCTTTCTCCTGCTTTTTATCATTTGTCTCCCCCTCTTTCTCCTCCCCCCCTCCTAGTCAATGTCCAAAGGTACTTATTATTTTTCACTGGTTTGTTTAGTTTTGTTTGTTTTTAAAAAAACCTGAATCCAGTTTCCGTTCTACGTGCCTTTGCCGTTCTCATGACAGACATCAAATTGGACATTAAAGGAATATTCGACCATGTGAATGTAGCCATTGAGATAATGGATTATCGTGCAGTACCTCGGTCGACCACATGGGAGCAGTGTCTTTCCACCCTCTCCTTCCAGCTACCACCAAGGAAGACCGTCTCCCGAGTCCAGACAAATATCCGTGTGGAACCGGAACATAAACGTAACATTTTGACACTTTTCTCATGTCCTGTACCCGTTTATGAATTGGTTGTGATAATGCATTGAATTTATTTTTTAAATTGTATTTTTTAATTAATAAAAAAAAAAAATTGAATTAAAGAAAGGATGTCGAACTGTCTCCCAATTCGCTATGTTTGATCAAATAAACATCCTGACCTTTTGAAAGTTTTCGGGCGGCTGTGATTCTTTAAGACGAACTGAAAGCTACAGTCAGTCCTGGTCGCTCTGCAAAAACCAGAACCGGAACCGGAGTCGGACTGTTAGTGGCTGACTGACTGGCTGGCTGACTGACAATGGGTAAATGGTGGAGCGACATAGAGGCTCTGCAGAGAGAGAGTTATTCCAGTTGTCATAATTAACTTGTGCTATTTGACGTTTTCCATATACTAACATATTTGGTTATTGTTATTTTTGTTGTTTTTTATTATTGTTTTTCACCAATGCTTTGACAAATATTACAATACCGTATTTCATGTCAATGAAGCTTTTTCAAATTGAAATTGAAATTGAGCGAGGCAGAGAGAAAAGGGAAGGGCAAGAGGAAGTGAAAGAGAAAAACGGAAGAGGAAGTTAAATGACAGACAGACAGGTGTGCTTCCACACAGACAGACGGACAGACAGACAGAACGACAGACGGAGAGACAGACAGACACAGACAGACAGACAGACCGGCTGATTGGCTGACTGGCTGACTGGGGTCCACCTGGAGACCCTCTGCAGCATGTCCTCTGCCTGCACTGCCTTCTGGTTGCTAGGTGAGTCACTCAAATAGATGTAGCCTCTATGGCGATAACCTATTAAAATGACGCAGACTACGTGTGTGTGTGTGTGTGTGTGTGTGTGTGTGTGGGTGGGTGTGTGAGAGAGTTCTGTAACCTTCTGTGTTGAGCTCCCTTTACTGTGGATTTATGTTTTACTAATCCACTGGAATCTCTCCTTTCTCAGCAGAAACCGATCTCTCTCTCTCTCTCTCTCTCTCTCTCTCTCTGCTCTGAATCTCTCTCCTTCTCTCTCTCTCTCTCTCTCTCTCTCTCTCTCTCTCTCTCTCTCTCTCTCTCTGTCTATGTCTCTCTCTATGTATCTCTCTCTCTCTCTCTCTCTCTCTCTCTCTCTCTCTCTCTCTCTCTCTCTCTCTCTCTCTCTCTCTCTCTCTCTCTCTCTCCTTGCTCTTCTCTCTCTCTCTCTCTCTCTCTCTCTCTCTCTCTCTCTCTCTCTATGTCTCTCTCTCTCTCTCTCTTTCTCTCTCTCTCTCTCTCTCTCTCTCTTTCTCTCTCTCTCTCTCTCTCTCTCTCTCTCTTTCTCTCTCTCTCTCTCTCTCTCTCTCTCTCTCTCTCTCTCTCTCTCTCTCTCTCTCTCTCTCTCTCTCTCTCTTTCTCTCTCTCTCTCTCTTTCTTTCTCTTTCTGTCTCTCTCTCTTTCTTTCTCTCTGTCTCTCTCTCTTTCTTTTTATCTCTCCGTCTCTCTTTCTTTCTCTCTCTATGTCTCTCTTTCTTTCTCTCTCTCTCTCTCTCTCTCTTTTGAAGGTGTGTTCCTGGCCTTGTCCTTTATCACAGCCGAGGAACAAGGAAGTGGTGGCTTTGAAGATGATGGTGAAATTAAGGATGTAGGCGAAGAAGACTTCGTCAGTGCTTCCCCGGCCCTTCTTCCTCCTCTTCCCCGTCTTCCTTCCCCCACCCCCTCCCCCTCCTTCCTTCCCTCCTTTTCATCATCTTTCTCCCCCTCTTAGTCAGATTGTAAAGTTACTGGTTAAACACTAGTTTGATCTGCTGAGTTCTGTTTTTAGTTCTAAAAAACGAAATCCAGCTGCCTTTCCACATGCGCCCTTCCTTTGCCGTCCTTATATTAGACATCAAACTGGACATTAAAGAGATATTGTTGTACCTCGGTTAACTTCATGGGGCAGTGTTGGACATTTTGACACTTTGCTCATGTCATGGACCCGTTGATGTTTTCGCCAAACTGTCCTCCAATTCGTTTTCTTTTATAAAATAAACAACCTGACCTTTTGAACATTTTCGTGATTCTTGTGATTCTTTAAGATGGACTGAAAGCTAGGGTCAGTCCTCTTTGCTATGCAAAAACCAGAACCGGACCCGGAGTCGGATTGTTAGTGGCTGACTGACTGACTGTCTCTGTGTGTGTGTATGTGAGAGTGTGAGCTTGCATCCTGTCTCTGTGTGTGTGTATGCTATGACAGCAAGTATCCTGTCTCTGTGTGTATGTGAGAGTGCTAGCATGACAGCTAGCATCCAGTCTCTGTGTGTGTGTGTGAGAGTGCTAGCGTGTCAGCTAGCATCCTGTCTCTGTGTGTGTTTGTGAGAGTCCTAGCGTGTCAGCTAGCATCCTGTCTCTGTGTGTGTATGTGAGAGTGCTAGCGTGTCAGCTAGCATCCTGTCTCTGTGTGTGTTTGTGAGAGTGCTAGCGTGTCAGCTAGCATCCTGTCTCTGTGTGTGTGTGTGCGTGTGCTAGCGTGTTAGCTAGCATCCTGTCTCTGTGTGTGTTTGTGAGAGTGCTAGCGTGACAGCTAGCATGCTGTCTCTGTGTGTGTTTGTGAGAGTGCTAGCGTGACAGCTAGCATCATGTCTCTCTGTGTGTGTGTTTGTGAGAGTGCTAGCGTGTCAGCTAGCATCCTGTCTCTGTGTGTGTTTGTATGTATGTGAGAGTGCTAGCGAGTCTGTCTCTGTGTGTGTTTGTGAGAGTGCTAGGGTGTCAGCTAGCATGCTGTCTCTGTGTGTGTTTGTGAGAGTGCTAGCGTGACAGCTAATATCCTGTCTCTGTGTGTGTATGTGAGAGTGCTAGCGTGTCAGCTAGCATCATGTCTCTCTCTGTGTGTGTTTGTGAGAGCGCTAGCGTGTCAGCTAGCATCCTGTCTCTGTGTGTGTTTGTGAGAGTGCTAGGGTGTCAGCTAGCATCCTGTCTCTGTGTGTGTTTGTGAGAGTGCTAGCGTGTCAGCTAGCATCATGTCTCTCTCTGTGTGTGTTTGTGAGAGTGCTAGCATGTCAGCTAGCATCCTGTCTCTGTGTGTGTTTGTGAGAGTGCTAGCGTGTCAGCTAGCATCCTGTCTCTGTGTGTGTGTGTTTGTGAGAGTGCTAGCGTGTCAGCTAGCATCCTGTCTCTGTGTGTGTTTGTGAGAGTGCTAGCGTGTCAGCTAGCATCCTGTCTCTGTGTGTGTTTGTGAGAGTGCTAGTGTGTCAGATAGCATCTTGTCTCTGGCTTGGGCCTCACACTGTGGTTTCTGACTTACATCCTGACACAGAGAACCAAACAAGTGGGGGAGGAGAGACATGAGGGACTTAGAGAGAGAGAGTGAGAGAGAGAAAGAAAGAGAAAAAATAAGAGAGTGAGCGATACTAAAGGTATAGGGGAATACCAGTCAGCCATTATCTTCTTCACAAAATGGCCGACTGACGCTTGATACCGTCGCGCCACACAAAATACATCATCCGTGTGAACATCATCTTCATCGCTCACCGTCATCGTTTTCCCTCTCTTCCTCGTCATGAAGATGAAGGCCTACCTACCACTCTGTCTCCTGGGTGAGTTAGTTGATATGCCGTGCAAAATTTCTCTACGTATGAAAACGCGGTTCTCTGTGTGTCTCTTCTCTCTCTCTCTCTACACCCCTCCTAATTCTTTCTCGTTGTCACAATCTCACCCCAAGCACTCTCAATGCATTTACTCTGGCATTGGATCAATTCCACTTGGTTTTTAAGAAAGTAAAAACATGTTTAAACCACTCTGTTTGTTTAGTTTTTAAGAAAGTAAAAACATGTTTAAACCACTCTGTTTGTTTAGTTTTTAAGAAAGTAAAAACATGTTTAAACCTGTTTTTTAAAGGGACTCCTTTTATTGTTGTGTAGGTCTAATGTGTTTTTCTGCGCAGTCTTTATTGAAGACCAACATTGTCCCTGTTGTAGAAACCCTTCTTTTTATCTCCTTTACATTACAAGTGACCAGCACACTTGATATCGTGACCTTTAACCTCCAGTAAGGATAACAACAGGCATACCTATATATCAACAAACACTGTATTGGAGTGAAAAGAATCCTCTGAAATGTGTTTCCTCCGTAGGGTGGCTGGGCTCAGCCTTAGGGATAGGGTAAAGAGCTCGGTCATCCGGAAGGAGCTCAGAGTAGAGCCGCTGATGAGAGATGAGTTAAACGGTCCCTCACCGGTAAATGTTCTTGTGAGAGAGATAGACTGTGTTCACTTTGCTCCCAGTGTGATGTGGAGACAAAGCTTCACTTTCTTTTCAAATGTGATAAGTGTAAACTCATTCGAGAATACCTATTTTCCCTAAATTTCAAACCTTTACGATAGTTCAAATTTACAAAAAGCTGAATACCTTCTGGGGGAAATTAGTGAGTGTGCCATAATTGCAGGACTCTGTAACATCTTGACACACCACCAGACAAGAGTCACTTCTTGAGAGATATTTTGATGAACAACAAATTATATGTTCATTATTTGGTGTATGCACTTGTACAATAATGAATATTTTTATTCTTATATGGTGGTTTGTTTTTTAAATGCATGTATGCTTTGGCAATGTTTACTTTGTATTTTCATTACAATAAAGCACCATTGAATTGAATTAGAGAGAGAGAGAGAGAGAGAGAGAGAGAGAGAGAGAGAGAGAGAGAGAGAGAGAGAGAGAGAGAGAGAGAGAGAGAGAGAGAGAGAGAGAGAGAGAGAGAGAGAGAGAGAGAGAGAGAGAGAGAGAGAGGTAGAGAGAGAGAGAGAGAGAGGTGGAGAGACATTGAGGTTCTGCAGAGAGAGAGAGAGTGGGGGGTAAAGGTGAAGAGGAATAGAGGTTCTACAGAGAGAGGCCATCATGTCGTCTGCCTGCACTGCCTTCTGGTTGCTAGGTGTCAATGAAATAGATGTGGCCTCTATGGCGATAACCTATTAAAATGATGCAGACTTCTGTTAACGTGTATGTGTGTGTGTGTGACCAAACGTTCAAAGAGGTTGTAAGCTTGAAAAGGCAGGTGTGTGTATTTTTATAAAAATGTGTGTTGTTGTACATTATTGCTGTAACTTGAAAAAGGTGAAAGTGTAGAGTTACATTAATCTCTGTAGAGTTCTGGAACCTTTTGTGGATTTGTGTTCCCTTCTTTGGAGTGGTGAGTGGTGCTACATAATCTCTCTCTCTCTCTCTCTCTCTCTCTCTCTCTCTCTCTCTCTCTCTCTCTCTCTCTCTCTCTCTCTCTCTCTCTCTCTCTCTCTCTCTCTCTCTCTCTCTCTCTCTCTCTCTCTCTCTCTCTCTCTCTGTCTCTCTCTCTCTCTCTCGCTCTCTGTCTGTCTCTCTCTCTCTTCTGAAGGTGTGCTCCTGGCCTTCTCCGTTATCAAAGCAGAGGAACCTGGAAGTGATCGTCTTTCGAACTTCAAAGAAGATGATATTGAAATGTCGGACTATTATGATGATTATCCTTATGTTGTGTATGAACAGTACTTTGACAGTGCTTCCCCCCGCCCATCTTACTCCTCTTCTTCCTCTTCCTCTTCCGTTACCTCCTCTTCCCCTTCTTCCCTCCCTCTTTCTCCTGCTTTTTATCATTTGTCTCCCCTCTTTTCTCCTCCCCCCTCCTAGTCAATGTCCAAAGGTACTTATTATTTTTTTTTGAGCGAGGCAGAGAGAAAAGGGAAGGGCAAGAGGAAGTGAAAGAGAAAAACGGAAGAGGAAGTTAAATGTAGGTGTGCTTCCACACAGACAGACGGACAGACAGACAGAACGACAGACGGAGAGACAGACAGACAGACAGTGACACAGACAGACAGACAGACAGACCGGCTGATTGGCTGACTGGCTGACTGGGGTCCTCCTGGAGAGCCTCTACAGCATGTCCTCTGCCTGCACTGCCTTCTGGTTGCTAGGTGAGTCACTCAAATAGATGTGGCCTCTATGGCGATAACCTGTGAAAATGATGCAAACTACGTGTGTGTGTGTGTGTGTGTGTGTGTGTGTGTGTGTGTGGGTGGGTGTGTGAGAGAGTTCTGTAACCTTCTGTGTTGAGCTCCCTTTACTGTGGATTTATGTTTTACTAATCCACTGGAATCTCTCCTTCTCTCTCTCTCTCTCTCTCACTCTGTCTCTCTCCCTTGCTCTGAATCTCTCTCCTTCTCTCTCTCTCTCTCTCTCTCTCTCTCTGTCTCTCTCCATCTCTCTCTCTCTGCATCTCTATGTCTCTCTCTATGTATCTCTCTATGTCTCTCTCTCTCTCTCTCTCTCTCTCTCTCTCTCTCTTTCTGTCTCTCTCCCTTTCTTTCTCTCTCTCTCTTTCTTTCTCTCTCTCTTTCTTTCTCTCTCTCTGTCTCTCTCTCGTTCTTTCTCTCTATGTCTCTCTCTCTTTCTTTCTCTCTCTCTCTCTCTTTCTCTGTCTCTCTCTCTCTCTCTCTCTCTCTCTCTCTCTCTCTCTCTCTGTCTCTCTCTATGTCTCTCTCTCTCTCTCTTTCTTTCTCTCTCCGTCTCTCTCTCTTTCTTTTTATCTCTCTCTGTCTCTCTTTCTTTCTCTCTCTCTATGTCTCTCTTTCTTTCTTTCTCTCTCTCTCTCTCTCTTTTGAAGGTGTTTTCCTGGCCTTGTCCTTTATCACAGCCGAGGAACAAGGAAGTGGTGGCTTTGAAGATGATGGTGAAATTATGGATGTAGACAAAGAAGACTTTGTCAGCACTTCCCCCGGTCCTTCTTCCTCCTCTTCCCCGTCTTCCTTCCCCTCCCCCTCCCCCTCCTTCCCCTCCTTTTCATCATCTTTCTCCCCCTCTTAGTCAGATTGTAAAGTTACTGGTTAAACACTAGTTTGATCTGCTGAGTTCTGTTTTTAGTTCTAAAAAACGAAATCCAGCTGCCTTTCCACATGCGCCCTTCCTTTGCCTTCCTTATAACAGACATCAAACTGGACATTAAAGAGATATTGTTGTACCTCGGTTAACTTCATGGGGCAGTGTTGGACATTTTGACACTTTGCTCATGTCATGGACCCGTTGATGTTTTCGCCAAACTGTCCTCCATTTCGTTTTCTTTTATAAAATAAACAACCTGACCTTTTGAACATTTTCGTGATTCTTGTGATTCTTTAAGACGGAATGAAAGCTAGGGTCAGTCCTCTTCGCTCTGCAAAACCCAGAACCGGACCCGGAGTCGGATTGTTAGTGGCTGACTGACTGACTGTCTCTGTGTGTATGTGAGAGTGCTAGCATGACAGCAAGTATCCTGTCTCTCTGTGTGTAGAGAGTGCTATCATGACAGCTAGCATCCAGTCTCTAAGAGTGTATGTGAGAGTGCTAGGGTGACAGCTAGCATCCTGTCTCTGTGTGTGTATGTGAGTGTTAGCGTGACAGCTAGCATCCTGTCTTTGTGTATGTATGTGAGAGTGCTAGCGTGACAGCTAGCATCCTGTCTCTGTGTGTGTTTGTGAGAGTGCTAGGGTGTCAGCTAGCATCCTGTCTCTGTGTGTGTTTGTGAGAGTGCTAGCGTGTCAGCTAGCATCATGTCTCTCTCTTGTGTGTTTAGAGAGTGCTAGCATGTCAGCTAGCATCCTGTCTCTGTGTGTGTTTGTGAGAGTGCTAGCGTGTCAGCTAGCATCCTCTCTCTGGCTTGGGCCTCACACTGTGGTTTCTGACTTACATCCTGACACAGAGAACCAAACAAGTGGGGGAGGAGAGACATGAGGGACTTAGCGAGAGAGAGTGAGAGAGAGAAAGAGAAAAAATAAGAGAGTGAGAGATACTAAAGGTATAGGGGAATACCAGTCAGCCATTATCTTCTTCACAAAATGGCCGACTGACCTTCGATACCGCGCCACACAAAATACATCATCCGTGTGAACATCATCTTCATTGCTAACCGTCATCATTTTCCTCTCTCTCGTCATGAAGATGAAGGCCTACCTACCACTCTGTCTCTAGGTGAGTTAGTTGATATGCCGTGCAAAATTTCTCTACGTATGAAAATGCGGTTCTCTGTGTGTCTCTTTCTTTCTCTCTCTCTACACCCCTCCTAATTCTTTCTCGTTGTCACAATCTCTCCCCCAGCACTCTCAATGCATTTAGTCTGGCATTGGATGAGTTCCACTTGGTTTTTAAGAAAGTAAAAACATGTTTAAACCACTCTGTTTGTTTAGTTTTTAAGAAAGTAAAAACATGTTTAAACCACTCTGTTTGTTTAGTTTTTAAGAAAGTAAAAACATGTTTAAACCTGTTTTTTAAAGGGACTCCTTTTATTGTTGTGTAGGTCTAATGTGTTTTTCTGCGCAGTCTTTATTGAAGACCAACATTGTCCCTGTGGTAACAACCCTTCTTTTTATCTCCTCTGAGCTCCTTATCATCCGGAAGGAGCTCAGAGTAGAGCCGCTGATGCGAGATGAGTTCAACGGTCCCTCACCGGTAAATGTTCTTGTGAGAGAGATAGACTGTGTTCACTTTGCTCCCAGTGTGATGTGGAGACAAAGCTTCACTTTCTTTTCAAATGTGATAAGTGTAAACTCATTCGAGAATACCTATTTTCCCCTAAATTTCAAACCTTTACGATAGTTCAAATTTACAAAAAGCTGAATACCTTCTGGGGAAATTAGTGAGTGTGCCATAATTGCAGGACTCTGTAACATCTTGACACACCACCAGACAAGAGTCACTTCTTGAGAGATATTTTGATGAACAACAAATTATATGTTCATTATTTGGTGTATGCACTTGTACAATAATGAATATTTTTATATTCATGTGGTGGTTTGTTTTTTAAATGCGTGTATGCTTTGGCAATGTTTACTTAGAATTTTCATTACAATAAAGCACCATTAAATTGAATTAGAGAGAGAGAGAGAGAGAGAGAGAGAGAGAGAGAGAGCGAGAGAGAGAGAGAGAGAGAGAGAGAGAGAGAGAGAGAGAGAGAGAGAGAGAGAGAGAGAGAGAGAGAGAGAGAGAGAGGTAGAGAGAGAGAGAGAGAGAGAGAGGGAGAGGTGTAGAGACATTGAGGTTCTGCAGAGAGAGAGAGAGTGGGGGGTAAAGGTGAAGAGGAATAGAGGTTCTACAGAGAGAGGCCATCATGTCGTCTGCCTG
>JAPMUY010002117.1:0-15000 GCA_026901105.3 Galaxias olidus | reverse complement strand
TGGGGAGAGGCTATGTTAAGCAAAGAGAAGTGGGGAGAGGCTATGTTAAGTAAAGAGAAGTGGGGAGAGGCTTTGTTAAGTAAAGAGAAGTGGGGAGAGGCTATGTTAAGTAAAGAGAAGTGGGGAGAGGCTTTGTTAAGTAAAGAGAAGTGGGGAGAGGCTATGTTAAGTAAAGAGAAGTGGGGAGAGGCTATGTTAAGTAAAGAGAAGTGGGGAGAGGCTATGTTAAGTAAAGAGAAGTGGGGAGAGGCTTTGTTAAGTAAAGAGAAGTGGGGAGAGGCTATGTTAAGTAAAGAGAAATGGGGAGAGGCTTTGTTAAGCAAAGAGAAGTGGGGAGAGGCTATGTTAAGCAAAGAGAAGTGGGGAGAGGCTTTGTTAAGCAAAGAGAAGTGGGGAGAGGCTATGTTAAGTAAAGAGAAGTGGGGAGAGGCTTTGTTAAGTAAAGAGAAGTGGGGAGAGGCTATGTTAAGCAAAGAGAAGTGGGGAGAGGCTATGTTAAGTAAAGATATTCAGTTACTTTTAGACACTTTCCTCTCCACCACATACCCTAACAGTACAGAAGGTGTTAATCTTGCAGTAAATTATCTGAACAAATTTTTTCAAAGAAATGCAGCAGCATCCAAATTAAAACGGACTAAACCTAAATTAAGTAACATGAAACGGGACAATTGGTTCGACAGGGACTGTCAAAATCTAAGCAAACAACCTAGAATAATATCAAATCCAAAACACAGAAATCCTGCTGATGATCAGTTACGCCTTCAGTACTGTGAGACACTAAAGAAATATAAGACAACAATCAGAATGAAAAAACTAAATGATATGAAAGAACAATTGTTTTTAATTGAGGAGTCCATAGAGAACAACTCGTTCTGGGACCATTGGAACTACCTGTTTAAAAAGAAACATGAGGAACTGGTGATCCAGGACACTGACATCTGGACGAATCATTTTAAAAACTTATTTGATGTCCCAGTTGGCACAGAATCAGAAACTGTGGCCATCAAAGAAAAACTTTATGTAATGGAAAATGTCATTAAAAACAATCAGAATCCTATTGACTTTCCCATAACTGGTTTTGAATTAAATAAAAAACCACAGGCTTTGAAATCCAAAAAGGCCTGTGGCCAAGACGGCATTCTAAACTAAATGTTATAGTTTAGCAATGAGAAATGTCAACTGGCCATACTAAAACTGTTTAACATAATCTTTAGGGTAGGTTACTTTTCTGAAATTTGGAACCAAGGTATAATCACACCTATTCACTAAAGTGGCGACAAATTTGACCCCTAAAATTACAGAGGTATATCTGTAATCAGTAACCTAGGCAATTATACTGCAGCATAATCAATTCAAGGATAAATATTTACCTCAAAGATCTACAGTTATGAAATGAAAGCCAAATTGGATTTGTGCCAAATTTCAGAACCACAGACCACATCTATACACTTAGGACATTAATTGACACACACATGTAACAAAAAACAATACAAAATGCTTTGTGCAATACTCATGCTTTGTCGATTTCCACAAAGCATTTGATTCAATTTGGCATAAAGGGCTCTATAAATTACTCGAATGCGGCATCGGAGGACTGTATCAGATCTATGAATGTGAACAATGAATTTGCAATAAAAATTGGATATCAACGATCAAGCTATTTCTCACAAAAACGAGGAGTGAGACAGGGCTGTACCCTCAGTCTAACACTGTTCAACATTTACATCAATGAACTAGCCCAGCAACTCCAAAAGTCCCAAACCAGCGCTCCTATGTTGCTGGACAAAGAAGTTAAATTCCTTCTTTTTGCAGACGATTTGGTTCCACTGTCCACTTCCAAGGAAGGCCTACAGGAAATCCTTGACATTTTACACACATTTTGTTTAACATGGGCTCTGAAAGTTAACTTAAAAAAAAAACAAGGTGATGATTTTCCAGAAAAGGTCCAAGTCCTAGCAAACAAATTTTAAACTTGACAACATTATCGTCCCGCACACAAAAAATTATAATTACCTCGTCATGAATATTAGTTCAATGGGTAACTTAAATAAAGCTGTGGAGATATTGAGAGAAAAGGCAAGAAGGGCTTTTTTTGCAATCAAAAGAATACAATTCGACATACCAATTAGGACATGGCTCAAAATCTTTAAAACAATAATTGAACCAATTGCTCTGTATGGTTGTGAAGTGTTGGGTCCACTCACCAAACAAATTTTTAAAACATGGGAAAAGCATCCAATTGAGACCCTACATGTAGAACGTTGTAAATCTATCCTGGGGTACAAAGAAGTACCCCAAACAATGCATGTAGGGCAGAATTAGGCCAATTCCCCCTAATTATTACTATCCAGAAACGAGCCGTCAAATTCTATAATCATTTAAAAAATAGTAACCCCAACTCCTACCATTATAATGTCCTTAAATGCCAAGAGTTGAGCAATAAAAAGGGTCCCCTCATCCAGCTGGTCCTGGGGATAAATTCACCCGATAGCACTACACCTCAGGACTATCCTTAGACAATCTGACCCAACCAAATTATTAAGAATCAAAAAGAAAATTACATATCATGTTGGAAAGAATCATCAAAATCCCAAAGTAAACTTGATTTCTATTTTCCACTAAACAGACAGTACACAATGGCAGACTACCTGACCTCTGTGACTGACAGAAAACTAAGGAAATCATTGACAATGTACAGACTCAGAGAGCACAGCCTGGCCATAGAGAGAGGCCATCACAGGCAGACCTGGATACACAGGGAGCACAGCCTGGCCATAGAGAGAGGCCGTCACAGACCTGGATACACAGTGAGCACAGCCTGGCCATAGAGAGAGGCCGTCACAGACCTGGATACACAGTGAGCACAGCCTGGCCATAGAGAGAGGCTGTCACAGGCAGACCTGGATGCCCAGGGAGGACAGCCTGGCCATAGAGAGAGGCCGTCACAGGCAGACCTGGATACACAGGGAGGACAGCCTGGCCATAGAGAGAGGCCGTCACAGGCAGACCTGGATACACAGAGAGCACAGCCTGGCCATAGAGAGAGGCCGTCACAGGCAGACCTGGATGCCCAGGGAGGACAGCCTGTGCTCACTTTGCTCCCAGGGTGAGGTGGAGACAGAGCTGCACTTTCTTCTAAAATGTAATAAATACTCATTCAAGAAACCTTCTTCCCTAAATTTCAAAAGATATCTTCAAACTTTTACGCTAGTACTGATTTACAGACACTTGAATGCGTTCTGGGTGAAATTAGTGAGTGTGCCATAATGGCAGGACTCTGTCACATCTTTCCACACCACCAGACAAGAGTCACTTCTTGAGTGAACTACAAACAATATGTTATTTTTATGTTTATAATAATCAATACTGTTATTATATTTGTTTTTAAAATGTATGTATACTTTGGCAATATTTACTTTGTATTTCCATGCCAATAAATCACCAATGAATTGAACTGAATTGGAGAGAGAGAGAGAGAGAGAGAGAGAGAGAGAGAGAGAGAGATCCTTACAGAGAGAGAGAGGTAGGTAGTGGTTCTTACAGAGAGAGAGCGAGAGAGAGAGAGAGAGATAGTGGTCCTTACACAGAGAGAGAGAGAGAGAGAGAGAGAGAGAGAGAGAGAGAGAGAGAGAGAGATAGAGGGAGGTAGTGGTTCTTACAGAGAGAGAGAGAGAGAGGTAGTGGTTCTTACAGAGAGAAAGAGAGAGAGAGAGATAGAGGTAGGTAGTGGTCCTTACAGAGAGAAAGACAGAGAGAGAGAGAGAGAGAGAGATAGAGGTAGGTAGTGGTCCTTACAGAGAGAGAGAGAGAGAGAGAGAGAGAGAGAGAGAGAGAGAGAGAGAGAGAGAGAGATAGAGAGAGGTAGTGGTCCTTACAGAGAGAGAGAGAGAGATAGAGAGAGGTAGTGGTTCTTACAGAGAGAGAAAGAGATAGAGGGAGGTAGTGGTTCTTACAGAGAGAGAGAGAGAGAGAGAGAGAGAGAGAGATTGTAAGAACCACTACCTTTCTGAGAGAGAAAGAGAGATAGAGGTAGGTAGTGGTCCTTACAGAGAGAGAGAGAGGTGGAGAGAGAGGTAGTGGTCCTTACAGAGAGAGAGAGGTAGTGGTCCTTACAGAGAGAAAGAGAAAGAGAGAGAGAGAGAGAGAGAGAGAGAGAGGTAGTGGTCCTTACAGAGAGAGAGAGAGAGGTAGTGGTTCTTACAGAGAGAGAGAGATAGGTAGTGGTTCTTACAGTGAGGACAGCAGAGATCTTCCTGGCCAGCGTGAGGTTGATTAGGAGGGCGTGGCCAAAGCTCCATCCCCTCAGGTCAAATATGACCTTTAGGCCACGCCTCTGTGTCTCCGTCTCCGTGACGATGAGCTCTGACGTCATCAGGCTGACTCTGAACACCTCATAGGCCGTCCAATCCTTTGGGTTCCACTGGCCTGCACACACACACACACACACACACACACACACACACACACACACACACACACACACGCACACGCACACACACACACACACAAACAGCTAATTATTGCCAGGCCGCATCAGCACATGTTAATCAGTTAATCACAGCACACATACAATAATAGCATTTCTGCACTATGGACTATCACCTCAGAGCAAACAGAAGTTGTGCACTCAGAGCTTAAGGTCTATGACAGTGGGCGTCGCCCCCGGCAACAGCAGCAATATAAAGGTGGACAGGAACACTAGCAGTCTGCAGACGCTATCGCTGCCCTTTCAAGTAGCCTACACGTTTTATTTGCCATTTCATTTAACTGCAATGCTGAATAAAACAATAATATTACACAAATCGTGCTCCCACAATTTCAAAGTATTAATAAGGTAGATTAATACGTATTGTCCACGGAGGTCTGTGTGGCCAAAGGCCTATTAAACATACAGTACTCTAGCAAACCCACCTACCAGTCTGTGCCAATGTAAATCTCTCTCTATGAACCACAATGACAGAATGTACACCTGTATTCAGTAGGGAGAGATGTGACTCCATGCATCTCTCTCCTTCACCTGTATTCAGTAGGGAGAGATGTGACTCCATGCATCTCTCTCCTTCTTGTGTCTGCCTCGTGTTGAAAGAACTCATTCTCATCTTGCCCATAAGACAGCTCTCTGCTTACCTCCATTCATAATCAATCAAATAGAACAGTGTGGACATTGTGGCACACACACACAGACTGACACCTACCTCCCTCACACACACACACACACACACACACACACACAGACACACCTACCTCCCTCACACACACACACACAGACTGACACACTTACCTCCCTCACACACACAGACTGACACCTACCTCCCTCACACACACACACACACACACAGACTGACATCTACCTCCATCACACACACACAGACTGACACCTACCTCCCTCTCTCTCACACACACACACACACACACACACACACACACACACACACACACACACACACACACACCTACCTCCCTTACACACACACACAAACACACACACACACAGACCGACACACCTACCTCCCTCGCACACACACACAGACAAACCTACCTCCCTCACACACACACACACACACACACACACACATACACACCTACCTCCCTTACACACACACACCACACACACACACACACACACACACACACACACACACACACACACACACCTCCCTCACACACACACAGACTGGCACACTTACCTCCCTCACACACACACACAGACTGGCACACCTACCTCCCTCACACACACAGACTGACACCTACCTCCCTCACACACACACACACACACACACACACACACACACACACACCTGCCTCCCTCACACACTCACACACACAAACACCTACCTCCCTGACACACACAGACTGACGACTGACACCTACCTCCCTCACACACACACACACACACACACACACACACACTGACTGACACACACCCAGATCCCCCTTGGTGGTCCTGACCGATGCGGTAGAGGAGGACAGAGAGAAGGAGGAGGTACTGAGGAGGAGGAGGAGGTACTGAGGAGGAGGAGGAGGTACTGAGGAGGAGGAGGAGGAGGAGGTACTGAGGAGGAGGAGGAGGTACTGAGGAGGAGGAGGAGGTACTGAGGAGGAGGAAGAGGAGGTACTGAGGAGGAGGAGGAGGAAGAGGAGGTACTGAGGAGGAGGAGGAGGTACTGAGGAGGAGGAGGAGGAAGAGGAGGTACTGAGGAGGAGGAGGAGGAAGAGGAGGTACTGAGGAGGAGGAGGAGGAAGAGGAGGTACTGAGGAGGAGGAGGTACTGAGGAGGAGGAGAGGAGGAGGTACTGAGGGAGGAGGAGGAGGAGGAAGAGGAGGTACTGAGGAGGAGGAAGGAGGACTGAGGAGGAGGAGGAGGAAGAGGAGGAGGAGGAGGAAGAGGAGGTACTGAGGAGGAGGAGGAGAGGAGGTACTGAGGAGGAGGAGGAGGTACTGAGGAGGAGGACTGAGGAGGAGGAGGAGGTACTGAGGAGGAGGAGGAGGAAGAGGAGGTACTGAGGAGGAGGAGGAGGAAGAGGAGGTACTGAGGAGGAGGAGGAGGAAGAGGAGGTACTGAGGAGGAGGAGGAGGTACTGAGGAGGAGGCGGAGGAAGAGGAGGTACTGAGGAGGAGGAGGAGGAAGAGGAGGTACTGAGGAGGAGGAGGAGGTACTGAGGAGGAGGTACTGAGGAGGAGGAGGAGGAAGGAGGAGGTACTGAGGAGGAGGAGGGGAGGTACTGAGGAGGAGGAGGAGGAAGAGGAGGTACTGAGGAGGAGGAGGAGGAAGAGGAGGTACTGAGGAGGAGGAGGAGGAAGAGGAGAATGAGGAGGACGAGGAGGAAGAGGAGGACGAGGAGGAAGAGGAGGTACTGAGGAGGAGGAGGAGGAGAGGAGGTACTGAGGAGGAGGAGGAGGTACTGAGGAGGAGGTACTGAGGAGGAGGAGGAGGAAGAGGAGGTACTGAGGAGGAGGAGGAGGTACTGAGGAGGAGGAGGAGGAAGAGGAGGTACTGAGGAGGAGGAGGAGGAAGAGGAGGTACTGAGGAGGAGGAGGAGGTACTGAGGAGGAGGTACTGAGGAGGAGGTACTGAGGAGGAGGAGGAGGTACTGAGGAGGAGGAGGAGGAAGAGGAGGTACTGAGGAGGAGGAGGAGGAAGAGGAGGTACTGAGGAGGAGGAGGAGGAAGAGGAGGTACTGAGGAGGAGGAGGAGGTACTGAGGAGGAGGAGGAGGAAGAGGAGGTACTGAGGAGGAGGAGGAGGAAGAGGAGGTACTGAGGAGGAGGAGGAGGTACTGAGGAGGAGGTACTGAGGAGGAGGAGGAGGAAGAGGAGGTACTGAGGAGGAGGAGGAGGTACTGAGGAGGAGGAGGAGGAAGAGGAGGTACTGAGGAGGAGGAGGAGGAAGAGGAGGTACTGAGGAGGAGGAGGAGGAGGTACTGAGGAGGAGGTACTGAGGAGGAGGAGGAGGTACTGAGGAGGAGGAGGAGGAAGAGGAGGTACTGAGGAGGAGGAGGAGGTACTGAGGAGGAGGAGGAGGAAGAGGAGGTACTGAGGAGGAGGAGGAGGTACTGAGGAGGAGGTACTGAGGAGGAGGAGGAGGTACTGAGGAGGAGGAGGAGGAAGAGGAGGTACTGAGGAGGAGGAGGAGGAAGAGGAGGTACTGAGGAGGAGGAGGAGGTACTGAGGAGGAGGAGGAGGAAGAGGAGGTACTGAGGAGGAGGAGGAGGTACTGAGGAGGAGGAGGAGGTACTGAGGAGGAGGTACTGAGGAGGAGGAGGAGGAGATTGTACTGAGGAGGAGGAGGAGGAAGAGGTACTGAGGAGGAGGAGGAGGAGGAGGAGGATGACTGAGGAGGAGGAGGAGGAGGAGGATGATGAGGAGGAGGATGATGAGGAGGAGGAGGAGGAGGAGGAGGAGGAGGAGGAGGTACTGAGGAGGAGGAGGAGGAGGAGGTACTGAGGAGGAGGAGGAGGAGGAGGTACTGAGGAGGAGGAGGAGGTACTGAGGAGGAGGAGGAGGTACTGACCGATGCGGTAGAGGAGGACCCGGGAGCCGCTGTGATCTCGGCGGGGCAGCACGGCGTGGTAACTGTTCTGGAGCAGAGGCAGAACTGAGCCAGGACCCAGACTGGAGCTGATCTCTGGACACTCCCTCCGCCAGCGCTGGTAGTTACACAGCATCTAGAGAAACCACAGCGCCACCACAGGTTTAAGAAAACACTGCACCAAAACATTACTCTACAGCAGTGGTTCCCGACCCAGTCCTCAAGGACCCCCACCCATTCACATACAGCAAGGCCTGGACTAATTACACCAGGTGCTGGCACTAGGGAAGATCCAATTCCTGGCATGGCTGGGGGGTCCTTGAGGACTGGGTCAGGAACCACTGCACTACAGTACAGTACACACACAGACACAAACACAAACAAACACACACACACACACACACGCACACACGTGAACTACACTACACTACACCAGCATCATCACAGGTAAACCTCCACAGGTTAGCCATTCGGGTAGGTAGTTACACACAAGGGGCTATTCCAGAAGTGCACGACAAGTTATATCTAAAGCAGCTTAAGTAACTCTAGCATAAACCCATCTCCGGGGCCTGATGGGTGTGTGCGTGTGTAGGTTCGCGGACACGCTGCCATAGACCGCGAAGTCTTCAGGGTATGGACATAATGTTGGTCATTTAAGCATAACTATACTTGGAATACTTTCGAACACGGGACAAATTGTTTACATGGGGAGATCATGAATTTAAAAACAGCTGTGAAACATGACGTTTAAAGTTGAATTTACAAAGTTTAGTTAGCAAATTATATTTATGTTGCCAGGGTTTGTTCTTCTTTAAAAGAACGTTTTGTTCCTATACGTAAATCACCCGGAATGTACACTTGAGTATTGTCATTTTAAACATAGGCCCACTATCACAGGGTTTTAACTATTTTGATCTGTTTCACAGACATAATAAGACACAAAGTTTTGGTGTCCCGTTTGAGACAAGTTGGCACGTTATCAACTGGGACATTGCTGCGTAGCCTACTCTGTATAAAGTCCAAAGTGTTTGCAGACTAGCTGTTGACTAATGTTTTTACTCCGTTAATCGGTACACCCACCTTGAATGAGAGCTCCAAATCAAAGTCTCTCGCTCTCAGAAATCTGATCAAGAAACCCTCAGAGAAATCCAAGTCGAATTCTTTACGCGCTCTCTGCTTTAGTTGGACTAAATACGGCTTAATGACGTTTGAATCATCGGGTAACTCATTGAGTTCTCCCACGTAGTTCTCTCTGGTGCTCATGTCGACTCGAAGCTGGTTCAAATATCAATGCAGACCACAGAAAAATAGGTCCTCTGTGCAGGGAGAGAAAAATCTAACTTTTACTTGTAGTCAGAGCACAGACATACTCGCGTACATGCACGCGCCCCTAGTGGAGCAAGCGAGCACACGCATAAATAAACAGCGCAATGCATCTTTGCAATCACTAAGTCAACGAAACTTTTAAGAATCCCAGTGCAGACCTGCAGGTGAACCCCGTTTCGACAGACTGTTCCTAAGCACACCAGGTCGGGGACGCCATGCTCCATCTCCCTCTACAGCTGGTGTAACCATAGAGATAGAACACTGTAGGCTACTACCCCCACGGATGTAACGACCAGAGCCGAGGAAAAGTGGGCTCACATTTCTTCTAAGTATGACGAACCACACCAAGGCTCTGTGACGTAAAGACGCGGTTTCTGAACCTCATCACAAATCATATAATTAATCGGACAGCTGGGCTTAATGTTACATTAATTGGCATAAACCTGCCACCTGTCAGGTCGATGCTATAATAACCGCCCGGTCACAGCTTCCGCATCCATCCATTGGAGACAGGACTGTGTGTGTGTGTGTGTGTGTGTGTGTGTGTGTGTGTGGGTGTGTGTGGGTGGGGATGCTTCTCACTTATACTCTGCTTGAAAACCCAGGAAAACACAACCAAATAAGTCAGTGATTGAAAATACCGTTTACTCACTGCACATAATCTGTAAATGATCAACAGATCACAAGAAATAAAATAAGAATAACTTTAAATCCAGTGTGGACAGGGAGTTGGTGGTTTAAACCAGAACACATAAATAGCGCTCATTATTAAAACTAACCATTCAGCCGGTTTTAGAGAGTTGGGTTGTTCCGTGTGACATGTTAAACATAGGTTGAGCTGATAGCCAGGCTACGCACACTTGGTTTCTGTCCGTAGAAGCTTTGGCCACTGCAGCTAGTCTGTCAATAAATAGCAATCTGATTCAAATTAAAGTAGATAACATTTATTTCGAGAGATTTATGGCCACGTGATATTATTAGAGGTGTGCAGATGTGACACTACCACTGCAGATATTTAGTGCATTCATCTGTTCCTCCATGATAGAGCTGGTGTGGACACAACAAATCATGAACTGTACATCTAAACTGAGTAGAAGGAATTTAAGTTATGACACACTGTAAAAGGCACATGTTAAAAGGTACAGTATATAAACATCAGAAAAAAAGGAAACTTTTTTTGTTTACATTTTTACTTTAATCAATACCCCCTCTCATGGCTAAAAACTGTACATTTGCCACCTGCTGGTCAAAACTAGTATGTGTTCTGAAACAGCGAAATAATATGGTCAGGGAAAATATGCTTCAAACACCAAATTTAAATAAACAAAATGTACTCTGCTTTTATGAAACTGCAACCTGGAACAAATGAGAAGTCTAGAATCTCACTTGGGAATCTGGTTTGTCAATATATCCTGTTATTTAGGAATTTCTGGAAGAGCAGGGACCTCAGCAGGAAATATCCCATTGTAAAAAAAAAAAAGATCCTGTTAAAAGCTGCCTTGAATTGTGTTCACAGAATGTTGAAGTGTGGCTGGTGGAAGGACAGCAACAACACAAAGCTACAGCCAGCGATGGTGTGACCTTTTATTTATTCTTACTGAAAAAACACCTAAACCTTTAACCAGAGATCGGGGGCAGGGGGCATCACACTCCTCAGCCATTGGTGCGCCATGGTCACATGACCCCCGCCACAGAACACCAGGATGGAAGCACCTCCTCCAATCAGCTCAGAGGATTCCTCACTGATCCAGGTGACAGTGAGACCGTCCCTCAGACTGGATGGGATGGCTGTACAGAGCCACAGATCTCCTATGACTGGATGGGATGGCTGTACAGAGCCACAGATCTCCTATGACTGGATGGGATGGCTGTACAGAGCCACAGATCTCTGATGACTGGATGGGATGGCTGTACAGAGCCACAGATCTCCACAGACTGGATGGGATGGCTGTACAGAGCCACAGATCTCCACAGACTGGATGGGATGGCTGTACAGAGCCACAGATCTCCTATGACTGGATGGGATGGCTGTACAGAGCCACAGATCTCTTATGACTGGATGGGATGGCTGTACAGAGCCACAGATCTCCTATGACTGGATGGGATGGCTGTACAGAGCCACAGATCTCTTATGACTGGATGGGATGGCTGTACAGAGCCACAGATCTCTTATGACTGGATGGGATGGCTGTACAGAGCCACAGATCTCCTCAGACTGGATAGGTGTCAGCTGTGCCATATCTATCCGCTACTATTAGACCTGGGGGTGGGATGAGTAAGGAAGTGTTTCGGCGTTCCAGACGGTACCTTTCACAAGGTGTGTGTGAGAGTCAAGGCCCTCACTCCATCTAACGATCACGTGACACACGTGTGACAGTCATCATGTGTGTAGCTCAACAACAAGGAAAAGACAACAGAATATTAAACAACTTTACAGGTAAAAGATGACATTGTTCAGACTCACAGGTCAAAGTTCATTGTTCAACAAACACATTAGTTCACTCGAGAGGGAGTCTTCAACCAGGTCCTCCGTCGACATCTCTGGTGAAAAACGAGCGATCCATAAACATTTGATTTGGTCCAGACCTTGTGTTCCACTGTTCTATTCGAAGCTTCTGAGACGCAGGGGGCGGGTCCTAGCGTACACAGCTCTGATTGGCTAGGAGATCCTACAAGCAAAGTGTGTGTGTGTGTGTTTGGAATGAGCTAGTCTATATACAGGGTGTGTTAGAGTGTGTGTTTGTGTTGCGTTGTTAGGAATGTAGTCCACATCTCTCGCTGTTCCCAGTCCAATCCAACCACAAAGCCCAGAATGCATCACACTGAGCCTGCTCTATAGCCCAGACGTCTCTGTGGCTGAGGCTGCTACTACACCAAAACAACAGGCTGCTTATAGATTATTAAGAGTTCCCAGTCCAATCCAACCACAAAGGCCAGAATGCATCACACTGCTGAGGCTGCCACTACACCAAAACAACAGGCTGCTTATAGATTATTAAGAGTTCCTTTCAGTTTATACAACCTTAGTTCAGACCACGTCCGTTTGACAGGAGTACTGCTGAGTTCAGATTGGTTCAATCAGAATATAGTATACAAGACGAAGTCAGCTTAGTTTAGTTGGGTTAAATAGTAGTTTCTGTGTGGTTCAGTTGGGTTAAACAGGGCCTCTATATAGTTCAGTTGGGTTAAACAGTAGTTTCTGCATAGTTTTGTTGGGTTAAACAGGGCCTCTATATAGTTCAGTTGGGTTAAACAGTAGTTTCTGCATAGTTTTGTTGGGTTAAACAGGGCCTCTATATAGTTCGGTTGGGTTAAATGGTAGTTTCTGTGTGGTTCAGTTGGGTTAAACAGGGCCTCTATATAATTCAGTTGGGTTAAATAGTAGTTTCAGCATAATTTTGGTGGGTTAAACAGGGCCTCTATATAGTTCAGTTGGGTTAAACGGTAGTTTCTGTGTGGTTCAGTTGGGTTAAACAGGGCCTCTATATAGTTCAGTTGGGTTAAAGGGTAGTTTCTGTGTGGTTCAGTACAGTGTATTTGTCCAGGCACAGTTTAGCTCAGGGAGCAGAGTGTCTGTAACGACACTTAAAATTACAGACAGAGCAGTATGTCTGTAACGACCCTGTAAACCACAGACAGAGCAGAGTGTGTCTGTAACGACCCTGGTGGAATGATGCAACAGAGAGTTGAATACAGAGTGTTGCTGTATGTAACTGTTTGTAACTTTAACCCCAGAGGCCCTGTAATCTGGTTAATCTAACACACGAGGACAGGGGAGTGAGCGGTGGCTTGTGAGCTAGCCAATAAAGGAGCGTTACAAAGATGATGGACAGATGACATGTCCAATCCTGTCACAACACGGCCCTTTCCTCTGCCTGTGATTGGTTAGATGTCTGTTGTCCTGTTGTTTCCAGCAGGCCACATCTCCTGAGTGTGTTTGTCTAGGGGCTGTGAGGACGTGATAGGAACACTTTGACACAGTGTGTTTGTCTAGGGGCTGTGAGGACGTGATAGGAACACTTTGACACAGTGTGTTTGTCTAGGGGCTGTGAGGACGTGATAGGAACACTTTGACACAGACTCATGGTGTTTATTCTCTGGATCTATGGATAGAGTGAGGGGGGGAAAGCCCAGGAAAAGGGACACATGTTAGCTTTAGACATTAAGAAAGTTTACACGCTTTTTTTCTTCTTGCGCTCCCTTGAGGAGGTAAAGGGGAGGAGCTGGTAACCTTAGTGACCGTGTCCCTGTGCACTCCTCCTCCTCCTCCTCCTCCTCCTCCTCGCCCTCCTCCTCCTCGTCTCTCTATCTCAGTGGAATGTTCCAGAATCTGCTCTGGAAAGAGCCAGGGACTCAGACATTAAAAGTAGATGGCAGAGTTTGATTGTTATGGTTGGGAGTCGGAGCTCTCTTCATATCTTATGCTGATCCTTGGTGTGTTTCTTCTCTTGGTCCTTTGTGATATTTACATCCAGGGGTTCACACAGCCCTGGTCTGTGTGTGTGTGTGTGTGTGTCTGTGTGTGTGTGTGTGTGGGGGGGGGGGCCAGTGGCTCAGTCTGGAACAGAGGACTCAAACTGTTTCTGTGGGTGTAACAGGCATTTCACTTTCACATGGTGCGTGTCTCTCTGTCTCATTTAAGTTCAAGTCTTTCATGTTACAGTTTACGTGTGTGTGTGTGTGTGTGTGTGTGTGTGTGTGTTCAGTCGAGGTTTAAAGCATGTAAAATAGGCAGCTTTGTGAAGCTCTGATTGGAAAAGTGGGAAAAACAAGAGGCGTAGCTAGGGGCATCAGTCAGCCAATCAAATGGCTCATACACAGTTTGAGGGGCGGGGCATGACTTCAGGAAGGCGTGGTCAGGTGGAGACAAAGGTGTAGGAGGGCAGGGGGCGCTGGGTTAAGGTGCGGGGTGCCCCTGGGTACCGGGCGGGTCTAGGAAAGGTTTCTGTAGGACTGCTCAGTGGTTAAGGTGCGGGGCAGGCCTAGGGAGGCGGGCGGGGAGTCTTAAAGAGGTTCTGGACCCAGGCGATGGGCTTGGCCTGATGTCAGGAGTCATCATCTGTGTCCTCCATCAGAACCTTGGTGTCCCGGGTCTTAGACCTGAGGGGGGAGCAAAGTGAGAACACACAAATGATTTCATAAATGTGTGACTCTGTGTCTGTATGCAGTGTGTGTGTGTGTGTGTGTGTGTGTGTGTGTGTGTGTGTGACTCTGTGTCTGTATGCAGTGTGTGTGTGTGTGTGTGTGTGTGTGTGTGTGTGACTCTGTGTCTGTATGCAGTGTGTGTGTGCATATATGTGTGACTCTGTGTCTGTATGCAGTGTGTGTGTGTGTGTGTGTGTGTGTGTGCGACTCAGTGTCTGTATGCAGTGAGTGTGACTCTGTGTCTGTATGCAGTGTGTGTGCATATATGTGTGTGACTCTGTGTCTGTATGCAGTGTGTGTGCATATATGTGTGTGTGTGTGTGTGTGTCTGTGTAGGGGGAGTGTGTGTGTGTGTGTGTGTGTGTGTAGGGGGCGTGTGTGTGTGTGTGTGTGTGTGTGTGGGGGAGTGTGTGTGTGTGTGTGTGGGGGGTGTGTGTGTGTGACTCACTGTGAGCCCAGGCGGGGTCTCCTGAGGGACAGGCTGTAGCTCTGTGAGTGTGT
>JAPMUY010002116.1:0-20439 GCA_026901105.3 Galaxias olidus | reverse complement strand
ACTTTGTAAAAAATGCTGCAAATCCTACACTTTTTACCCAATATCAATGTAAATTGTAGTTTGTTTTTGACTACAGGGCATCAAGCAAGGTCATTGGACCTAGGGAGTCTCATGTAGACATTTGACTGCTGGGCACATTACACACGTTAAGTGACATAGGTAGATGTGTCACGCTCCTACGATGACCCCTGGGGTGCCAGTGTTTGATGACTGCCTGCAAATACAGACACACACTCACAAGTGTAACACCATAAACTGACACTTAGGTGCATATTCCACGTTCGGTTGAACCACACGGCATGTTGTTGACCATCTAAAACAATATAGATTCTGGAGGACGTTACACTTTTAATGCTCTGTTTGCTTGTCACGTTGTTAGTTAGTGATGGAGATTTGACTGCTGGCCTCATAAGGTATGTAAAATGTGGGTAATGGACCGTAGGGTCACATGGCGTTGTCCTGATCGCTTTGGACAATTCTACTTGGACTGCTTGCCCCCATCCTAACCCCCTTACACACACACACACACACATACACACACACACACACACACACACACATGGCAATGTGACATACACTTCCTTTTGACGCTATAAAACGTCATACTCCAGTTGTTGACCAGTTGAATACTCTAAGAAGAGCTTTACTGCGGTGAGTGAACAGTGGAGCCATTGGAAGCCACAGCCGACAAGGGATTCTTATGATTGTTGGCCATCACTCTCTGAGGTCATCCCTGCTCGTACAATCTAATAGGGTAAGTTGTTTCGTAAACGATTGTGGATTTTTATATTGTCAATTCAGTTGAGAGGTGGCTGATAGACGGAACATCATGAAAACGTATAATTACATTCAATCGTACCTTTGAACACACATAAACAAAGACATTTGCAGGTAAATTAAAAGGCCATCACTTCACCCTGTTCTTTCTTCTCATTTCAGTTGTAACATGGAGGGGATGCCCTTTTTATATTGACCATCACTGGTAAGCGTTTCCATAGTGACCTTACTGACCTGACCTATGACACTGTGTACTTCCCCACTGTCAGTCTAGCATTCTTCATCAATGGATCGATTTGCCCACTGTTGTACAGTTCCACTGAAGTGTCTGCTGGTACAAATGATGAGGGCAAAAACACAAAAACAAACCCTTACTGTTGGCTATTATTGAACATAATGACTTGTCTATGCATGATAACTTGCTATACATGTTTCTTAAACAAACAAAGAAATACATCTAGGAGCTTGACTAATCCTAAAAATGACTGGATTTGTGTTTTACGTAAATTAAGTTTGATTGGTCCCAGTACTTCTCTTTTTTTACCCAGCACTGTTGGCCAGTCGAACCCCAAGAGCCATCTCAACTGGTAGGACAAACTAATCTACACTTCTTCACGTCTAGAATCGTCTTAGCCTCATTATCTGCATGATTATGAGGCTTTTCGGTCTCCCCTATGGGCCGTCCGTCATGGATAAACTACTTGGTGCCACGTCAAGAATAACAGCTCGTTTCTCACTTCAAATTACACCAAAAAACGTTTTCATTCCCTTTTTTCAACTTAACAAGTTGGAAACAGTAATGCGAGTGCTTTGTGTATGTTTTGAACTACAAAACAATCACACTCTTCTTTTTTTTTTTTTTTGTCAGGGAATGTAGCTCTCAATAAACCAGCGAGTCAATCATCAGATAATTATCCCGCCAGCCTAGGCGTTGACGGGAATAAGAAGGCATGGATCCCTGGGGGGTCCTGCACCCACACTCAGCCTCAGACCGACCCGTGGTGGAGAGTGGACCTGCTAGTCCCACATAAGGTGACTAATGTCTCGGTAACAAACAGGGTAGACTGCTGTTCGGAGAGGATAAACGGAGCTGAAATCCGCATTGGGAACTCGCCATTGTGGAGCTACAACCCCAGGTGAAGCAACTGGGGCATTGTGGGAGAAAACAATAGTCATTCTTTTGTACTTGTCCGGGATCGAGGCAGTCATTTAGGAGATACCCGGCCTCTTTGTGTCACTGTGACACTTTAAAAAGCACACAGCCAAAAGTATGATTTGAAATTGTTAATCCATCTCCACTTATAGTTTTGAAAAACAAGTTGTTTTTATTCATTTGAAATCTACCACAATATTGTTGACCAGTGACCAGAACTAGTAATTTTGCGGAATTCACTTATATTCCACCTATTTGTAGGTGTGTACGCATTGTCAGCATACCAGCAGGACAGACCTCCACCTTCCAGTGTGGAGGCATGGAGGGTCGCTACGTCATCCTCTTCATCCCCGGGGAGCAGAAGGTATTGACCTTGTGTGAAGTGGAGGTGTACAGTTCTTCTACAGGTATAGTGTGTTTTTTTAATATACACTGGTGTATAAAGTTGTAGATGATAATTTATCATGTATAGCTTGGGTAGTAATGTTATGGACAGTTAGTGTGCCCTTTGGGGAACATCAATTCTATTTATTTCAGCCGAGTTATGCAGCAGGATTAGCAATGTAAAAAATGTATTATAAACAGACACATAGCTTAGTATGCCAATAATGTTGCACAGTAAACAATTAAAATGTCAAATTTACATCATGTACCGGTCACGGTTTTGGGTGAACACCTAATAACTCCACCCAACACAGGGTTTACAGTTCTCCAGCACACACTCCCACACAGATGACCAGCACAAGAAAAGTGTAAAAAAAAATACACTTTATTACAATATCATTGTTAAACAGTCGAGGCTTCTTATAAAACCCCCTCCCCAGCACTGTCGTTACAATAACCCCCCTTGGTTAGGAATTTGGGCAGAGCTTTACATGTGGGATGATCCTACCCCTCTCCCCAGAAAGTCCACTACACACTATTTAGGTGAATAACATGCACAACACAGTGGGGCAACAAGGATGGCACTGTAAATCCATCAACATACCATAAGGCTAGCACTACATACAGAACACTTGCAAGAGGGGAGGTCGACTCCACTAAACACACTAGTACACTGCACACAAGTGAAACACTCCCGCTATGACCCACCCTTGGCTCTACCCTACCCACCTCTAAGGGAAATCACCAAGGTAAGTGAGGTTTTCTTGGGGAAAGACACAGGACAACATAGAAGATAGAAGTGGGGATAGGTTCTCGCTTTCCAGCGCTGCCGAGAACCAACTCCCCACAATAAAAATAAGGAGGTAAGCGTCTTTGGGACACAGGACCAGCACAGCTATGCTGGAACGCCACCAATGACGTAGTCAATGGCCCGCCCCTCAATGAATGGGTCACCATTCCTCAGCAACGTTCATTGGCTCTTCCCTCCGGACCGTCCTGTTTGGACCGTCTGTTTAGGCCAGCCCCGTCTCGCCACAGCAGTTCGCCTCCTTACTGCATTCACCTGTCCGTACTGAAAGATAGAGGCACCGCACCCACACAGACGTATGCACGCACGCACGCACTCACTCACTCACTCACTCGTTCATTCGAGAAACAAGGATCTCACGGAGGGCAGCATTCCACCCGAAATCGTTCAGTAATGACAGTCAATTGGTGAGTCGCTATTCCAAAATGAGCGGTGGGGCAGTAAACATTCCCTGCTCAACCCTTTTCCAAACACATCAAGACACAGGGTTTTATAGCCTAAAGTAGCCAATCCCCTTCCTAATAACTAATAATGCATTGCAGCTGTGTCCTTATGCCAAAGATCCACTTATCTGTCACTTCACCTAATTTTGCAGATTACAATCGATTTACTGGACTAAAAGCATTTCAGTCCTCGTTGTGGCCTGACTTTGACGTGAGCACTGTGAATCGTGCCATCGACGGAATCCGACTCACCAGTTTTGCGTACTGCACCTGCACTGCCCAAGAACAGAACCCATGGTTGAGAGTGGAACTGCAGGCCCTCTACAGAGTCACTGCTGTGACCCTCACCAACAGAGGAGACTGTTGCCCTGGGAGGCTGACCGGGGCTGAGATTCGCGTCGGAAACTCGCTAGATAACAACGGCAACAACAACTCCAGGTGACACGTTTCATGCGAACACTCGGTCTAATTCCCGCCTCGAGTGGTAGGACAAGGAAATGACCTCATGTTGGTGATTATTTTGAATATAGAGAAGCCCATTCTCTAAGTCATGGACTCTCACTACATACCGTGTGTTTGCTTATAGCTTTTGTTGTTGAAGCTAAAGTTTAAATTTTCTTCTTCTTAATACAGATGTGCCATCGTCTCCACGGTCCCTGCTGGAGCGTCATACACTTACTTCTGCACTGGGATGTTGGGACAATATGTCAATATTTTCAATCCGGGGACATCTCGGCTTATCACTTTGTCAGAAGTGGATGTGTTTGGAGCCTCCGCAGGTGAAATGGGTTGCCACCACACTGGGGTTGGTTTAAGCATTACGGCTCTAAGTTATACGTTCGGTAGGACAGTGTCATAATGTTGAGGCCAACAGTTGTCCCTCATTTTGCTTCGGCAAATGATCACTTCTACCCAAATGCTTTGGCAGATTTTGTTGTCTTCTTTTAGAAATGACTTTTTGGCAAGGGTACCCTGCAGCATCATTCCTAATGATGTCCTCCTACCAACTTTAACTGAAAGGGGGCTAGACTCTGAGATGTACCACTCGATTAGCGATTTGTGCAACTAAAGACCCCAGAGACAGTCCTGAATTATATGGACTCGATATCCTAGAAATACATTTTCTAGTGAAGCACACATTTTCTTTGGTTTTATTTGCTAAACTAAACGGACTTTTAGAATTGTCTTAATATAGCAACAAAATGTGTGTTCCCTCTGTTCAACCTTTTCATCACAGCAGCTCAGTCACCATGTTTTCCATCTCTGCTTTTAGAGGACGTGGCTCTAAATGGGACAGCTAGTCAGTCATCAGACTGGGACCCCGCCTTCAGCCAGGCAAAGAACGCCATCGATGGGAACACCAACCCCAGTTACAACAGCGGTTCCTGCAGCCGCACTTTAGTACAGACCAACCCCTGGTGGAGGGTGGACCTAGGGAGCGTCTACAAAGTGTCTGCCGTGACCGTCACTAACAGAGATCAAGATCCCAAAAATCTGATCGGGGCGAATATTTGCATTGGCAATTCCCCGGACAATGATTGTAGCACCAGCTCCAGGTCAGGCCTATATAAAGGCACACAATCACACAGTTCCCCTTATGGGCTAATCGACTTGTATTTTGGACCATTTCACATTTTACTAAACACCAATACTCTGAACTGCGTCACTGATGCTTGTAAGAAATAAAGATGGAACGCTAGCTCAGACTTTTCCTCTCTCTCTATCCATTTTAGATGTGCTATCATTGACGTAGCCCCAGCTGGACTACCACATTCCTTTTTCTGCGATCAGCTTGAGGGTCAATATGTTACCATATTCAATCCTGGAACAAGCAAATATATCTGTCTATGTGAAGTGCAGGTCTATGGAGTTCACGCAGGTAACACAGCTTCCAACAATTGAAATAACATACTTTGTGTTTGTCATGGTTGGGTACCAAATATGGATGAAGATTTGGGATTCTTTAATCAAATAATCTACTAATGTGAATAAAGTTGTTAACACATGTGCGTGGTGCATTTTAACACTATGTCTAATATTTTCAGAGATATTCTACACCACTGCAACCCCTGCAATCTCAACTACTTCCCCTGTTCCACCTCCTCCATCCACTGCACCTCCAACCCGTCCGCCTCCACCCCCCTCCACCTCTCAAGTCCTGCTGGGGGGGAGGAACGTGACGGTGGTGGGGATGAGGCTCTGCTGGTCGGATGCTCTTTTCTACTGCAGGGACCACTACGGGGACCTGCTGAGCCTGAGAAGCCAGGAGGAGCAGAAGGAGGTGGAGCAGCTGCTGGCCAGTGTTGGCTTCCCCCTGACCCCCCACCTCTGGATGGGTCTACGCAGGTAGCCTTTCCTACCTTTAGACCAATGACGTGGGATGCTCAGTTTTGTAGCGTGCTGTGATGTTCATCCTATTGAAAGCTACAGGACCTTTTATCTAACTATTTGGAACATTTGTACTTGCAAACCCCATCATGAAGTCGCTTAGCCTCATTTGAACTCCTACCTCTTATTGCATGCTCTTTTGCAAAGGCAAAGGAGGGCAAACATTTTTGAATATAACCTTGCGCAGTTCACTTTGTAAGTAAAATGGTAACCAATACTATAGACTGCTCATTTGCCTTTCAGGATGAGTCAAACATGGCCTGCTTGGGGTGAGATATGCCATGGTCACAGCTTCTGTTTAGCAATAGTGAGACATTCTAAATGATTGGGGTTGGGTTAGGGAGAGTGTTAGCACTCTGTAGGTGCTAGGCCAAACTGAAAGTCTGATTAGTCCATAAAAAGACGCTAACCACAAGATCCTGGGTTCTTGTCTTGATACAATTCCTAAACATGCATACTTTTGCAGGACTTTTATGGGGTACGCTTGGTTCTGGATGACTGGTGACCTCATGACCTACAGCCAATGGGAAAGCGGCTCCTACCCTATGTACGCCAACCCCTGTGGAGGCGTGGCTAATGGAGGGGACTTCCGGTGGAGCGACATTGATTGTGGGGATTACCTGAACTTCCTCTGCTACTCAGGTGTTCTTAAGTTTTTTTAGATGGCCTGTTAAATAATTAAAAGGTCATATAAAACATGCGGAATGGTAAGTGTCACATACATTACGCAGAATGTAAAGCTGAATTTACATGATTGTAACATTAAAAGCAGACACAAGGATCATTAATACGGGTAGATATATCTGCCCTAAAAGCAGTCAGTGGTAGATGTTGTTCTAGTCTTGTCAAGCCTTTTTGAGTCACACTCAATCTAGTCTCTGTCAACTTAAAATTTAAAATGCAATTTATAAGAAAACTGTAACAAATGGCACATATAGCAATCTCCACATACTTCTCTTCCTCCTCTCTCCATTTAATCTGTCCCCCTTTCTCCTTATTTCCTCACTTTCCCCTGGTCCAGGTTCCAATGATGGGGTGCAGCAGGTGGACTTCTACAGCACCGCTAGAGACCAGCATCTATAGTAGGAACCAGCAGTGTAGCAGCATTCACCTCAGCATGCTAGAGGAAACGTTTTGTGAGGAAGCAAAGAGAGGGCCCATTAGCCATTCTTTGTAATGCTGTCATATTGAATATAACTTTGCTGTTTATTCAGTTGGTATTTTATGTATATACAGTACCAGTCAAAAGTTTGCACACACTTTCCCACTAAAGTGAATAGGAAAGTGTGTTCAAACTTTTGACTGATACTGTATGTCTATGTTTAATGTTATGGCCAATTGTGACCAGACTTTCAGTTAGTGAGGAGTCAACCAGGGATAGAGGTTTATAATCTATTTAGGAGTTACACCTTTAAGTTATTATGGCATATTAGATAAAGGTTTGTTACAGTGTGATCTAGATTTTTTTCCAGGTGGCGCATATATTAATTATTGCTAATTCATATTGTAAACACTGTATGCATAAAATGTACTATCATGATTTGCTATGTCTTTTTCAAATGTTTCAATGTTATATACTTTCTTTAACATATTGAATAAACATTAAATGTTCACATCCGTATTTTTCTGTCCACATTTCTATTTTAATCTATTAAATACATAATATAAATTATGAAGTGACACATTCATAGCTTGTATGTCTCTACAGGCTTTACCATTATGTAAGATAGTAATATGGTCTTCAGGGGTCATGGGTGTTGTTTTGTCTGATGCAAACCACAGGGATATATTTACATGTTGCTGAATAACAGCCCTTAAAGTGCTGTGTGTGACTCATCAATTGCTTAAAACGGTTGGAGCAGGATTAGGAAGGATTACTGAAGTAGGCCCACTTTTGGTGAGTGCAACGTCATATTTAATTCAATTAACTGGATCTGTCTCGGTTTTCATTGTTGAGCCCAGTTATGCATAATGTGTGGTTGAATAGTGTAGTCTGCAGTGTGGGACACCCCCATGAAATGAAAATCATTTGAAACGTTTTTATTGTCAGATTTACATTGTCTCCCTGTTATTAATCAGTAATATCGTGCCTTATAGCTGCATTGCTAATTAAGTGCACTACTTTGAAATGAATGCTGTCTTTAAAATCTTAATTTAGGAATCATGGAGTCTAACCAAAGGATCTGGAATGTCATTGGTAAGTCCAGTTTCATTTTCTTGAAATGTCTGCAATCTCTCATTCATGTAGCATAGACCTATTTGATAGGGAGGTGAAAATGATGTATTATATAAAAAAAATTGTAATTTCAACAAAGTACATAGTACATCAACACTTTTTTTTTTTTAATTTCTCTGAGTTGCATCATCAGTTTAAACTTGTGTACTCTGTAGCCAACACAGTATTTTCTGTACATTTATTTTAATATAGCTGCCTTTTTCGTTTTAGTCGTTGCCTCTCTTCTGATGCGATACACTGTCTCGACAGGTAATAAATAAACACTCTATGTAATTGAGTTTTCTTCTTTCCCTGTTTTGAATTTAACTTTTGTGTCTATTTTGGAAATATGTCTACGTTAAGGATCATCCTTGTCAAACGTAGCGTTGATGAATGGCCAGGCATCCCAGTCGTCAACGTTTAGTGCTTGCTCCGCTGACAAGGCCATCGATGGAACATTAGGCCTTTAAACGAACAAGGGTTGTGCACCAGCACTCTCTCATCCACTAGCCCCTGGTGGAGAGTGGACCTGGGGAACTTTTACGAGTTCCTCACTGTTACCATAGCCATAGGGGTGAATACATATCAGATGCTTAACGGTGCTGAAATCCGCACCGGGAACTCATTGGTCAACGAGGGCAACCCCAGGTCTGTTTAAACTTGCTGTAAAACATTTGACCAATTAACCCCCCCCCCCCCCCCCCCCATTAAAGCTTGGGATGTCTCCCACTATCTCCCTCGTTATCCATAGTATGCATACTGTAATGGATCAGTTTCACGCTCTCTCTCCGCTTCTCTCTCTCTATCTCATTCACTACTTTAGATGTGCTGTTATCACTCAGATCTCAGATGGAGCAATGTATAATTACCAGTGTGGCAGGATGGTTGGTGGATATCTCAATGTGATCATCCCTGAAACCCAGAAGACCCTTATTCTGTGTGAGGTTGAGGTGTATGCGTCTAAGGCAGGTAATAAAGCACATTATTATTATTCTAATTATTATAGCATGCAAATGATCCAGCTGATGCAACAACTTAGCATCAGTAGGATGATGAAAACGTAATAAAAAATGTACTGATATCTTATGATCGTTTTTGGGTGGCAGAGAACCTTGCTCTTACCAAGGGAGTTGCTGGAACTGATAATGGTAGGAATTTCTACACTGTCACTGATGGCAAACGAGACACTGACCTAGACAACTGTAGCTTCTGCCACGGCAGCGACCCATTGTGGAGAGTGGATCTGTTGGACGTCTACCGAGTCTTTGCTGTCACAGTAACCAACAGAGAGGCCTACGCTAGCAGGCTTGACGGAGCCGAGATCCACATTGGGAACTCACTAGAGAACAATGGCAGCAGCAACCCCATGTGATTCCATTCGATAATATTACTTAAATGGAATTTGAAAGCTGTTACATTTAAATTCCGAGTTAACCGGCCCGTCAATTTGAGGAGTAATTTTCTCCCATGATATTTCTTTCTCTCAGTTGTCAAATCATCACACACATCCCAGAAAGCCAGACAAGCACCTTCCTGTGTGAAAATATGGAGGGCCGCCACGTCAATGTGGTCCTCCGCGGACCAGCCAGGATTCTGACTCAATGTGAGGTGGAGGTGTATGGAGGTAACGAGACACTGATTGAACGTGTTTGTTAAAATAAATATATGAATGTTGTCACAGCAAACATCACGTTCACAAATTTTGTTTGAATGTTAAGTGATAACTGTCCTGTACTTGTTCAAATCTGTGACATTTCATGTTCCATTTTGGGGTGGAAATTCTTTGCAAAACACAATGGACAGTTTAAAATTTGAATACCAAAGTGGCTTTAACGAATTTTCCATTCTTCAGAGATGCATTTACGTAATGTGGCGATGCTAGGAGAGGCCATTCAGTCCTCAATGACCACCACTGCCGCTAAAGCCATCGATGGGAACCGAAACAGCCGCTTAGAAAGTCAATCCTGCAGTCACAACCCTATGGCCGAGTCCAACCCCTGGTGGAGAGTGACCCTGCTGGACGTCCACAGAGTCTCTGTGGTGAAAATCACCAACTGAAATGCTCACGCTGAGAGGCCAGACGGGGCTGAGATCCACATTGGGAACTCACTGGAGAACGACAGCAACAACAACCCCAGGTAGGATGCGTTTGGCTGAGGCATGGCTGGAGGACTCTTTTAAGAGGGGACATCGCTGGATCATTTTCTATTGTGTGTCTATTCTCTGTTGCTGTCATCTATCTCTCTTTCTCTCAGGTGTGCAACCATCTCCAACGTGCCAGGAGGACAGACCTACTACACCTTTCAGTGTGGGGAGATGGAGGGTCGCTACGTCAACGTGTTTCTGCCTGGAGACGGGAAGATTCTCACTCTGTGTGAGGTGGAGGTTTATGCCCGGTCCGTAGGTATGCTTGTATGACACTCTTACTATCTATCACTGACTATCTTTGTGAAGTGGAGGTGTATGCAGGTATGGCTGTATGACACTCTCACTATCTATCACTGACTATCTTTGTGAAGTGGAGGTGTTTGCAGGTATGGTTGCGTGACACTCTTTAACTGTCTATCACTGACTATCTTTCACTGACTCTTTGTGAAGTGGAGGTGTTTGCAGGTATGGTTGCGTGACACTCTTTAACTGTCTATCACTGACTATCTTTTACTGACTCTTTGTGAAGTGGAGGTGTTTGCAGGTGTGGTTGCGTGACACTTTTTGTCTATCGTGAAAAAAACAAAAAACGCAAGCGTGAAAACCTCCTCACGGCTTTTTCAACTCACAGCTAAAGGAAATAAAACGCATTCACGTGTTTCCCTCTGCCCTCCGTGTCTGCCATGGAATCCTACGCCACAGCGGTGTGCTCAACGAACGTGGCGCTGAGTGGAGCGGTGGCTCAGTCATCATCGCACTCGCCGCTGACCGACGCCACCATCGCCCGCGGCAAACCGGTCACGCGCATTACAGCCAGACGGCTCCCGAGGCCAACCCCTGGTGGAGAGTGGACCTGCTGGGCGTCTACGGAGTCCACTCGGTCTACGTCGCCTGGACGGGGCCGAGATCCGCATCGGGAACTCACTGGAGAACGACGGCAACGACAACCCCGGGAAAACAAAAAGAGCATTATTTAAATGTCAGTCAAAGCAGGAAGTGGGAGGTCTACATTCGGTCAACCGATCAGTGCCTCTCATATTTACTATTCTCTCGCTCGCTCGCTCTCTCTCTGTCTCTCTCTCTCTCTTTCTCTCTCTGTTCTTTAGGTGTGCGATCATTTCCAACCATCCAGCTGGGGGGTATACCAATGTCTTCCAGTGTGGGGAGATGGAGGGTCGTTATGTCACTGTGTTCCTACCTGTCACGTCTCAAAGTCTGACGCTCTGTGAAGTGGAGGTGTATGCCACCCCAGCAGGTATGAGGCTTAGCCATGGTCACATGTAAAACTATGTTAAATACCTGAATAATACTTCACCTTCCTTATGTTCCAATATAGAAGTTGCTTTCCCAAACGTTGCCTTGAAGGGAACAGCCACTCAGTCCTCCCAGTACTATGACCATGTGGCGTCCAGGGCCGTCGACGGGGACAGAGAATCCGACTGGAGCAAAGGTTCCTGCAGCCACACATTGGAGGATCCCTCCCCCTGGTGGAGGTTGGACTTACTGAGTTCCCATAGAGTCTCTGCTGTGGTCGTGACAAACCGTTGGGACTGCTGTGCTCTGAGACTGGGGGGGGGGGGGGGGCTCAGGTCCTGGTGGGGAACCAACCGGAAACCAACGGCAACAACAACCCCAGGTGGCGTGAGCGTGATGTACTGGCCAACAACGAAAAAAACAAGATCATGTCGGAACATTTTCACTCTTTCTCTCCCTCTCCCTTTCCGTCTTTGCTCTATGTCTTTTTCGATCACTCTCCTCCTGTCTGTGTCTTTCTCTACCTGTCTCTCACTCTCTCTCTCGCTCTCTCTCTGTCTCTCACTCTTTCTCTCTCCATCTCTGTCTCTCTCTCAGGTGTGCAGTCATCTCTGACATCCCAGCGGGACGTACCTACATCTTTCAGTGTGACATGATGGAGGGTCGCTACGTCAACGTGATTCTGCCGGGAGCCATTCGATATCTGGCATTGTGTGAGGTGGAAGTGTACGCAGGTCAGGCCTGTTTGGGAGAACAGGAGAAGATGTTTTAAACTGTTAAAGATAATGCCAGGTTAGAATATTGGTTTAAAAATTCAGGTATTATTTTCCTATCCTCGTTTTCGGAAGCTATTCCCCCTACACCCCCTCCACCCCCCTCCACCTCTCTGGTCCTGCTGGGGGGGAGGAATGTGACAGTGGAGGCTCTGCTGGTCGGATGCTCTTTTCTACTGCAGGGACCACTACGGGGACCTGCTGAGCCTGAGAAGCCAGGAGGAGCAGAAGGAGGTGGAGGAGCTGCTGGCCAGTGTTGGCTTCCCCCTGACCCCCCACCTCTGGATGGGTCTACGCAGGTACCTCTCCTTATCCTTAGTTATTTGCTATTTGTTATCCTTTCTTTTAAGTATGTATGAAGTTTAAGTATTAAAGTATTAGATTAAAGTATTATTAAAGTATTACTTATTTATTTGTTTTTTATTTGTTTATATATGTGGCTGTTCATTTCTATTAAGAGTAATGTAAATCTACTTCAAATATGAAATATTAAATCAATGAACGTAGGTATAATTAGCTGACTTCCTACTATTTTGAGATCATTTGAGGGTGCCAACTGGTTCTGGATGACTGGTGACCTCATGACCTACAGCCAATGGGAGGATGGCTACGCCCCTATGTACACCAACCCCTGTGGAGGCGTGGCCAATGGGGAGGACTTCCTGTGGAGAGACATTGGTTGTGGGGAGCACCTCAACTTCCTCTGCTACTCAGGTGTTGCTTTGTTTACAATGTGTTTGTTCTTGTGTTTTTTTTAAAGGCCTGTTAAAAAAATAAAAAAAGGCAAAAAATGTGCAGCATGCAAAATGTCACTTACATTGTGTGGAAAATCTGTGACTGTTTAAAGCAGGTAACATTAAAAGTAGGCATAAGTATAATATGCGTCCTAATGGTTTTATTTTTCCCGTCTAGTCATCTAAAACATTCCTAAGTGACATTCTAACTTTTTACCAGTCGTCATTCCCACAAAAAATGCAATCCTAAGAAAACGCTCTTTGTCCCATAGGAAAGAAAAATCCAAAAGTGAGATCCCATTAGTTTCTCATTATCTACTTCCAATGGGGAGGACTTCCTGTGGGAGTACCTCTACTTCCTCTGCTAAGGTAAACAACTGAAGGGTTTTATGTATCAGAAGACACTATACACTAAAGGGTTCCCTTATAGTAGAGTGGTTTAATGTATCAGAAGACACTGTACACTAAAGGGTTCCCTTATAGTAGAGTGGTTTTATGTATCAGAAGACACTATACACTAAAGGGTTCCCTTATAGTAGAGTGGTTTTATGTATCAGAAGACACTATACACTAAAGGGTTCCCTTATAGTAGAGTGGTTTTATGTATCAGAAGACACTATACACTAAAGGGTTCCCTTATAGTAGAGTGGTTTTATGTATCAGAAGACACTATACACTAAAGGGTTCCCTAATAGTAGAAGGGTTTTATGTATCAGAAGACACTATACACTAAAGGGTTCCCTTATAGTAGAGTGGTTTTATGTATCAGAAGACACTATACACTAAAGGGTTCCCTAATAGTAGAAGGGTTTTATGTATCAGAAGACACTATACACTAAAGGGTTCCCTTATAGTAGAGTGGTTTTATGTATCAGAAGACACTATACACTAAAGGGTTCCCTAATAGTAGAAGGGTTTTATGTATCAGAAGACACTATACACTAAAGGGTTCCCTGTAGAGTCAGAAGACACTATACACTAAAGGGTAATAGTAGAAGGGTCCGTATCAGAAGACACTATACACTAAAGGGTTCCCTTATAGTAGAGTGGTTTATGTATCAGAAGACACTATTCACTAAAGGGTTCCCTAGTAGAAGGGTTTTATGTATCAGAAGACACTATACACTAGATAGTAGAATGTATCAGAAGACACTATACACTAAAGATAGTATATGTATCAACTATACACTAAAGGGTTCCCTGATTTTATGTATCAGAAGACACTATACACTAAAGGGTTCCCTTATAGTAGAGTGGTTTTATGTATCAGAGGTCCCTAATAGATGACCAATTGCGAAAACAACATAGGAGAGTATGAAATGGTCGACTTCTACAGCACAACCAGAGACAATAAAACATAGAGTATAGTAAACTTCTACTGATGATAACAACATGGAGAGTATGAAACGTCTACTGATGATAACAACATGGAGAGTATGAAACTTCTACTGATGATAACAACATGGATAGTATGGAACTTCTACTGATGATAACAACATAGATGGTGTGAAACTTCTACTGATGATAACAACATGGATGGTATGAAACTTCTACTGATGATAAAAACATCGAGAGTAGGAAACTTCTACTGATGAAAACAACAAGAACTCCTCCTGCTCTGTTAGTACTGTAACACTTGCATGTAGCTTTTATCACAAACACAGATAATTATTTTTTGCCATACTTTATTTTGCTGTTGTAAAAATTTTTATCTTACTCTGTTAAAAAACTAGTATTAACTTTTGTTGTTTGGTATGTTGCCTTCAATAAAATAAAACATTATGATGTGTTACCAAAGGGTCAACAAACGTAATTTGGGTGGGGGAGGATTCAATACAATTAGTAATGCTTAAAGAAAACGCTGATTTCCAACCAATTGAATGGAATGTCCTACTTTGACGGTAAAACATTACCAGGCAATTCCAGCTCTCTGAAAAGCTGGACTGAGAGGAGGTATTCGCTAAAAAGACAATGGCAATTTGAACACGCATTCTCTCTTTTCAACATAACTGGTTCACATAACAAACCCCTAAATGAACAGCATGTAGTTGTATCTTTTTGGTTTCCACAGTAGATGTCACTGTTTCATCATTTTAGGTGACTAGTCATGAGATAAACACTCGGTTGCCTACAAGGAAATAGTCCGCCCAAGTACACTGCCTTGATTGTCTGACACAGCTCACCATATCGTCACACAGTTGGCACCGTGACCACTGGAATTGCTCAGACTTGCACACTGCTAACCTCACACAGTAAACACGGCAACATTTCATAATACTCTGCAACAAAGGGGCGAGGGCAAAATAGTTGAAGAGTTGTCTCTGCCACAGCATGTCTCGGCGTGAACACTTTGCTTCAAAGACACTCCTTCATTTCCTGGACTGACATGCAAGAGGATCCGCCACAAGACAGTCACCCATTAAAAAGCAAGAGACTTTCCCTCATCCGCAGGGTTCATTGTAAACGGAGGCTACAGTAAAAGTGATTGAACCTGTAAAGCTGCTCCACGGGATGGCCTACTTTCACAAAAACGAAAGGTAGCACTGCATGTTGACTAAAGGCTCTACTTATCTGAAATAGAAAGTTAAGAAGGGACGGGCAAAGTAAACAGTGAGTCATGAATAGTCATGATCCAACATTCATTCCAGTAGTCCATATTGTTTTGGTGCTTCTGTTTTACATTTGCTAAACTAGTTCCAAAGATGGGTCAGACAGAGACTAAATCTATTCTTGCGAACCATGGATACACTCTCCAGAAAGAAGGTGCGAATGGTGTCAAAATTGCCACTTCGAAGCAGGGAGAGCAGTTTGTCATTAAAGAGATTAATATTTCAGCGGTAAGTATTTACTGCCTTTGGCTTCCTCATTAATCATTATTTCTATATAGGTTTCTTCGTGAGTGAATAATTCATCGGCATGGTCTTGGGAGCTGAAAAACAGGGGCCAAAGGAATCATAGAAAATGGAGAGAAAATCAAAATGAAAAGTAAAAGTGAAAATAAAAATGCAGCTATATGCCCTAAGACTTTTTTTGGTAAAATATCAAAGACAAGGAAGCAAGTACCATGCGTGAGGTTGCTATGCAAAAACATCCTGTTGAGACCCTTTTCTTTTGACAGATCTCAAAAAACTCGGCTCAAGATCTAAACTCAGAGATTGAAGCCCTCAAAAACATAAATCATCCACACATTTTAAGCTACAGAAACTCTTTTCAAGGTAATAAGGGGGTTACTGCATATCACATTTTACCACCTTTCCTATTCTCAATCAGTTCAACAGGTCATGCTGTGTTTTTGCTGTCACACTTGCTGTTCAAAGAAGTGTAATCATAACTACATGACTATCATTGTGTCAAAAGCTAAACTTGTAGATGTTGTTTTCCAGATAAAAATGAGTCTGGCGAGGACTGTCACTATGTGGTTAGAGACCACTGCTTGGGGGGAACCCTTGCTGAAAAGATCAGTGCACAGAAAGAGTCTGGCCTAGAGTTTCCAGAGGAGCAGGTGCAGTTTACAATTTTCAATTCACAATAACACATACTATTGCGTCATCTATTAGATAAATAAATAAATTTAAATAAATTTAAATAAATAAATTGTTAACTTTACTATCCCGTTGTAGGTCATGAGCTGGATCGTTCAGCTCTGCATGTCTTTGAAGCATGCCCATAGTAAAGGGCTTCTTCATCAAGGCCTCAAACCACAGGTAGAATACAATACTATCACAATGTAATGACACGTGGCATTAAGTGTGGATTGACTTATGGTAAATGTAGTTCTGCTGTCAAGAGACTAATGTTGCTGTTCATTTGGTCTTTCACAGAACGTATTTCTTACAGAATTTGGAAGTGTTCGTTTGGGAGAATTTGGGAATCTCAGTGAAAAGTATTGGTCTCCATTTTCCACATTATGTTGCTTGAAAACTTTCTTTTAAATATTAAAATTCAAGTTTATTCAAACTTTTCTTTTATTCTTGACTACAAAAAGTTTGACCATGTTGTCCAGTCCTGAGGAAGGAGCCATCCACTATTTAAGTCCTGAGACTCTTAATGCAGGACTATATGACGCCAAAAGGTATAATAATAAGAAACATTATGTGAAAGGTTTTTAATCAAGTCATATGCATGGACCATAGCATTTCAACTGTGTATGCTGGAAAGAAATCTAACATGGACTTGTGATTATTTTGCAGTGATATCTGGTCACTAGGGTGCATACTGTATGAGCTGTGTACGCTTAACAAAGCAGTAAGTATGACCTCACGATTGAAAGAAAACACAATAATGTTGTATACCATTTTTTAACGCTTTACTTGAACATTTTTGCTTGGAATTTTCTTTTACAGTTCTCAGGGGAGAGCACAATGAAGCTCATTCCCACAATCCTGGGCGGTCCATATCCGTCTTTGCCAGACGGATTCCCACCTGAACTACATCAACTGCTGGGTGACATTTTTCAGACAGACCCTACTAGCAGACCCTCGGCTCGAGATATCCTGGCGAGACCGTTCATCATCCATTCCCTCTCAAAAAAGGTTGGACCTTTGTTGTTTGTTTGTATGTATTTACAGCATGTATAAATCTATAGATTAAAATATTGAAAAAAAAAATCCTATTTATTTCACCCTCCTGTTATTTTCTAATTTACTAACATTGTTCGCCCTTTGGGGTCAATTTGACCCCAGTAATTAAAGCCTTCAGAAAATTACTGTAATTTAAATTTTTGACCAAGTTTATTTGTCAAATACTTTGTATATTTGTGTACTACATAAATCTGCCATTAAATTAAGCATCACTCCCCCACAGCCCCCCTTATACAATGTTTAAGTTGTTGTAGGAATCATGTGTTTTCCTCCCCAATGTGGTTTGAACTTTAAGGAGTTCTCGTCATACTAAATGCATGGTTATGTTAGGTTGGGGCCCTAAAGCATAGCGAAGTATTTTAAAGATTATAAAATAGTTTTTGATGGTGGCTCAAATATCAGCCACAACCAGCAGAACAAATCTGCCTAAATTCTTAATTTTTCATATATGTTTGATACAGCTAAAACAACCTGGGGTCAAATTGACCCCGAAGAACACCGATGCGTATAACATGTGTACAGGACATTGAAAACAAATTATCATGTCAATTTGATGTTTAACCAGTTGTCTCTATTATATTAGGAAAATAATTAAATATGAAGCAAAACAAATTATGCCAATCATTTCTTTAGGGACGTCAAACATTGAATGGGGTCAAATTGACCCCAAAGATAATAGGAGGGTTAATGCCCTCTTTTTCTATGCCAAAAATGTGAGGGGACGCATCATTTTCTGAGGCTACTTCACTGTATGCACTACCGTATCTCTATACTGTGTGTGTATACCATGTACCGGTCTATATCATACTGACTCTCTTTGTCCTACCTGTCTTCAATTTGATTTCACAGTGCAACAAATCCGTGGAGGAAAACCAGTCAAACCTGGACAAGCTAAATGCACTAGCAGATGGTCTGGAGCGCGTGCACGAAGGGACCACCATTGGCAGCCTGGCTGGTGGGGTGATTGGGGCGGCCGGGGGTATCACCTCCATCGTGGGGCTCATCCTGGCACCCTTCACTCTGGGGGCCTCACTGATAGTCACTGGGGTGGGCATCGGGGTGGCTGTGGCAGGCGGGGCTACAGCAGGGGTGTCCAATATCACCAACGTGCACAGCCAATCGTCCAACAGACAAACCGTCAGGTGCATCGTCAGGGAGCTGGAGGAGACGACGTGCTCAGTGGTGACGTCCCTACAGGACATCGGGGAGAGTTTGGAGACGCTCCGAGAAAACGTGGATCTGCGCGACTTCGACAGTGGCTCGCTCAGCGCGGAAAACCTCAAAAAGATCGGCGCCAAGGCTGGCAGAGGTCTCGGGGGCATCTCCGAGCTGGTGCGAGTGGTCCAGGTGGCCAGGCTCGGCAATGCTGCAGCACAGACAGCCAAGGTGATTAGAATCGCCGAGGTAGCGACCGGAGTGCTCACCGTCTTCTTCGTGGCAGTTGACCTCTACTTCATCGCCATGGATGCCAAAGAGATCATCCGCATCAAAGAGGCCCGCTCTGGGGGACCCGCCGGAGAAACGAGCAGCCTGCAAATGATGGAGTCCTGCCCCGACTCGGAGAAAGAGCCAGAGTCTGTCCCAGAGGCTGACGTAATTCAATCCGAGACTATGAGATTTGTTGCGTCAATCAGAAAGACATCTGTAAAGCTGCAGGAGATTGTGAATGAGCTGCGGGAAATAATCACGTTAATTCTTTAGCGAAAGGTGATTATTGTGAAAAAGGTGATGATGGTAGAAATTCAATCTTGCAAACAATAGGACTGGAAAATGTTTTTCCATTCATTTCCATGTTCCATTCATTTTCATGTTTTTCCATTCATTTCCAGTCATTTATTTTAGCCATAGTGATTACAGCACTATCAATCACGACCAATAACAAATGTGTAAACTGCTAGATTTAGTCATTTGAATACGTGATCAGCTTTATAGTGTATTGCTGGTTGTTTGCTTATGTTATTGCCAAAGCACATTGTTCTTCCAATTCATGTCATTGTTAAGGTCATGTACAGTACATAAGTCAAAATAAAGTATATTTTAATGTTAGTAAAACTATTTCTATCTGTATCTTTTGTTTTCTCACTTGATTTGTAGAAATGGTTCACAAACCAGTGCAGCAGTCAATCTTTTAAATTGTACATATTTTATGTAATCATCATAGCTACAATGAACACAGCTTTTTTAAGAGACATTTTGGGAAATACATTATGTCAACCTATATCTCTTATGAATATTGTGATTCGTTGTATTTACAAACAAAACAAACCATTGTGTGCTGGTGAGGACTTAATGACTACAATCACAATAAAACAACACTAAAAGCACAGGAAGTGTATAATAGAACATACTTCTTTTGGCCAAGGCAGCACTTAATTGTATGATGTAGGACAGCCTTTTTCAAACTTCAGCTCATGCAGAAGAAACGGGCAAGCTCTAGCAGGGGGACTCGAACACATAACAGTCTGTTATATTATATATACAATTATATAACTGTGATGTGCAATAAACACAAATAAATTGTCAGTGCGTGAGAAACAGAGATCAGACCAGCTGATAAACTAGATGGTTTTGTTTCCTTCTTCCCTTGTTTGCATACGCTAATATTTCAGCTCTGTGAGCAATTTGCGAAACGTGTTCAGCCCCCATTTTACCCTCACTCGGGAACAAGACCCCGAGACAGTGGTGTGCTGGCCATCGGGCATACCGGAACAAATCCCGGTGGGCCGCCCCATCGGTGGGCCGGTGGACTTCAAGAAAAAAAAATATATATATAAAATATTCA